>JAADKR020000725.1:0-13081 GCA_011763505.2 Lythrypnus dalli | reverse complement strand
TTTTTTTACGTACACAAGTAATGATCCTATGAAAAACACCGGACATTTTCGTGAACATATAAAACCCGCCAGGGTTCAACATATCTGCTTACCTTTTACAAAGTGATGCTGCAGACGCGAGCGTTTGGCGACTCAGCTCCATTAGAGAACAAAGACAAGATCGTGAGCCATCTTTCTCTTCTTCTTTTGGTCATGTCTTTTACTTGATCACTTTGTGATGAATTAGTTTTGGGACTCTAAAGAAACTTTTGTCTTTCTCTCGATTAGAACAACCAAATACAGCGCAAGCATAAGGCATAGCACACCACACTGTACTGAAAACATGGAGTTAGCTCGCTTTGTTTGACCCCCATCTGGAAATTCAGTGTCCCGGATGTAGCGGAAATGACGTCAAGAGGAAGTAAACAGTTTGCCTGCTTAACAGAATTGCCATTGCGACATCCAGTGGATAAATTTGGAACAGCAGTTTGACAATTTGAAAAATTGTGGCACCTACAATGTAGCTCATTTTTATACTTTACAAAATCATCTCGCGGGTCGGACTAAACCCGTTCGCGGGCCTGATACGGCCCGCAGGCCGTACGTTAGACAACCCTGATATAGACTATCCTGACCAGCTGTACCACTGTGTGGTACGATACCAACACTGCAATCTAGGGGCCTCTCAGAGTGATAGCAGCTGAGAGCATCATCTATGCCCTCTCTCTTCTTTTCAGAACTGTAACTCCACCCGTTTCAAGCCTTCAGAATTGCAGCTGATCCCACGCACTCATCACAGTCTCTTCATCGAACTGCATTCAGGGAGGTCACTGCAGAGTCTAGCCTACTGTCATACTGTATTGTCATACTGTATATATATATATATATATATATATACATCAACCAGTGAACTCGTGAACTCATGACAATCAGCGTTTCGTTTGCACAATTACAGCA
This sequence comes from Lythrypnus dalli, assembly GCA_011763505.2. NCBI lineage: Eukaryota > Metazoa > Chordata > Actinopteri > Gobiiformes > Gobiidae > Lythrypnus > Lythrypnus dalli. Next base: position 12,145 of record JAADKR020000725.1, on the reverse strand, counting down.
GTTATTATTTCTCTCACATTCTCAGCAATTTTCTCTTACTTAGCTCTGTGCAAGTGGTGACTTGTCTAAGACTCCAAAGAAAAAGTGAAAGATAATAAATTGAATATTGATTTTTAATCGTCTTTCAAAAGGAGTGGGTATGCGCTTCTGCCTCAGCGTATCAAATGTGTAATGATCTAGTCTCATATGATACCTGTCTGCTGCTGGAAATGAGTTTAGTAGTAAGGTTCACATTGAAAGTGAAAGGGTTGGGTATCGTTATTTATTTATTTTTATGCCAGTACTTTAACAATACACCTGGACTTCAATATCAATACCTGAACATATTTTTCATTTATCATTTGAAACTAAAACACAAAACACTACACTGCAAAATAAGACATATTATTCTAATTTAATCTCAATTTGAGTAATTGTGACTAGTCAAGTGACAACATCTGCTTAGGAAACAAATAATAAACTATGGAAACACATTTCACACATCGACATTTCACTGCACTTAAAATTTAAGGATGAAACTCAATTAGAAATTCTTCCCTTTTGTTCTTTTGTTGCACACAACACATTTTTTCACTTGGAAAATCATAATTACTCGATTTAAAGTGACACATACTTAAGATGTGTAATTTTCACTCACTGGGATATATTTTTTTATATATGTGATTTGCAACGTGTAATGTGAATGTGAGTGCTGATCCATCAGGCATCAACACTAAAGAAAATATATTTGTTATTTATTTTATTTGATACTGGTAGTAACTTCACTTTTTTCGAAACTGGTATTGTTTAAACCAGCCAAACTCGCTTACAAACACTTCCTAATTAATAGGATTTAATATGAGGTTTAAGATGAAGTGCATGTTTAACAGCCAATGAAGAAGGCCTGGCTCTAGATTCATACCAAAGTTGTTGTTGTGTTGAGGTCAGGACTCTGCAGGCCAATCAAGGTGCACAGTCATGTTGGTACAGAATAAGGCCGTCCATAAAATGTTCTCACAAATTTGGGAGCATGGCATAAGTTGTGTTCATGTTATATAATTTTATTATATACTTATAACATCATACTCTCAGATAAATTCAAGACTCATATTGGGTAGCTATGCACAGGTCAGCTTTTTTCTGACCCACCCCAATTCAACTCGATGAAAATCAAACCTGACCCGAACAAATAAATCTCAGTTTGCCGACCCAACTCAAGCGGCACACATTTAAAAACACTGCGTGAGCCACTCTGCAGCAGCTGTTACTCAGATGTGGGGGAGTCGAGTGAACTCCAGTTAATTTGGGGAAATGGCAGCTCGTTGTTTATAGGCCTATCCATCAAAAATCTTGTAAGCACTCATCAGGAAATGAAGAGGAGAAACTATGTGGCTTTACTTTTAGCACATCATGGACGACTCTTTCTGTCACGGGAGTTTGTGACTAAAGTGGCCCGGAGTAGCTCACCTGATGTCACATGAAGCTGCTCTCTCTTCAGGTCAGATCTGTTCTGCTTCTTAAGCTGCACCACTTTTCATCAAGCAGTCCCTGCCTGTAGCGCATGTGCTTGGGCAGTGCTGCTGTGCTGGTAATGTGTTTGGAGCGTGACTGAAGTCATACACCAGCTGCAGGCGACTTGTAAACTCCACACAATGAGGAGATAAACATGCTAATGAAATGTTTACCCCATACAACTGGACAAAACAAAACATAGCTTACTTTGACTAAAATATATGGAAATTAATTCATTAGTTCACTGTGGGTTTCGAGTCAAGTCGCACACCACTAATACATATACCTTTGTTGTTCTCTCTGTCTGGCATTTAATCAGGCTGAACTTTAACTGTTTCAGGTCAGTAGGGATTACCAAATGTATTTCTATTTTATAAATGCTAGAATAATGAGAGATAGAGAGAGAGCCCAGGTGATGAGATCAAGTCTTTGGAAGCATCTGATAAGCTTATTGACAAAATTTAAGTTCATTAGAGACACAACTGTGGATGTATTTTAAGGCACCTCTGAAACACACAGGCCAAGTCAAAAGAAACCATCCAAGATATCAGGAAGAAATATAAAATTGTTATTAGTTAGGAAATAGGTCTTCAAACCAACCAATATCAGGCACTCACCTTATTGCCACCTTGTTCAAGAAAAACAGCAGCCCCTGACCATACTCAAGGATGGAAGAAAATGTTTATTTGACATGCAAATACAATACATTACACATTCTGCTGTCCATTCAGAGGTTGGAACTCGAAGCCGAGGAAGCCATTTGATCCCAGTTGCTCTGTTCCAGTTGTCAAGTTGGAGAGTTTACCGACAGTGAGATATAGTACAATATCAAATTATATGTGATTTCCTCAATACTGTATTTGGTGTGAAAATAGTAGTTTGACGCTAATATTTAAAAAGAACAGTAAACATAGTACTGAGTATTTAAAAATATACTGTATGTTTTATTTGTTGCAAACGTTCTTTTTATGCATATTTTAGCATTCACAAAGCTGATGCTCTGGGCGTTCTTCCTGTTTGGGATGTCTTGCCTGATTGTGATGATCTGATGATGAGGCTGTGATTGTGAAGGTAGCAAAAGTCATACAAACCATGGACCTATTTATACATAAAAAAAAAAAATCTACTTACAGCCCTTGTTTACTCGACACAATTAACTGAATGGGCTCTGGGTTATTTTGTTGTAGTGTTCTCTCAAACTTTGTAAGTTTAACCTAACTCCTCACTCTAATAATGATTTGGATCATTGGAATGCATTTAAAAAGTAGCACTAAATACTAAGATTGATGCTGAGGTAATACTGTGTAGTAAATTTACCAGTAGGCACAATTTAATAATAAAATAATACAATTAAAATAAAGAATTCCAGGTTTAGTTTGTTAGTCCAACAGCACAGCAATTCCCAACTGCATCAACATTCCCAACACACAGAGCAGAAAACAGTATGGACAAATACTGGCTAATGAACTAAAGCCGGCACAATACACTTTACATTGCAGGCCTGTATCGTTGCTCGTGCGCGTGGAAACCCCAAAACACAGGGGTCGCTTCACTCAGAGAGCTTAAAATATAATAAACAGAGTACCTTGTGAAAGCGTGTTAATCCCACTAGATAGGTCCAGGAAACGTGTGGTCCTCGACTCCGTGAGGGCAGCTCGGCTCCAGATCCACCGTCCTGAAGCTTCACGCTGAAAGTAAATCATGTCCTTACCAACTTAAATACTCACCTGGAAATAAAACCACGGCACAACTTACTCAAAAGTTACAGAACAAGCAAAATCTCTTGATGTTGCTTGATGTTGCTGTCCCTAGTGCCAAACCAGACCTGACCAGTTCCTCTCTCAACTGTGCGTTACCTACCACATGAACTGTATTATAAATGTATAGTATTATTATGTTTTTTTTTTTAACTACGTTAATATATTTTTTACATTTTACAATGACCATGACATTTTAATAAAATAAAGGAATAAAATAAATGAATGTATGTCTTTATTAATTACAGTGTTTACATATCAATTAATTGAAATGTAAAAGGTATGATGTTTTTATAAGCGACTGCATGGATAAGAGTTCAAAACCACATAACAAATGTGTCAGGACTATAGAATTCAGTGTTGCTGGTTACATAAAAAGCAGTCCACCACTTTATAACACATAAATCCTGTCACCAGTGTCAAGGGTGTCACTCCGTATTGGGTAGTAGTATCAATCATGTAACCTCTGGAAAGCCAAGTATGTGTTAAAGCCAAGGATAAGGAGTCTCATTATTTCCTGTGTACCCCTGACTCCTTTGCTATTAAATCCAGGAAGTACATGCACTCTCCAACAGGTTAAGGGGCACTAGAAATGCAGCATTTCTGAAATTGCTTTTGCAGACCAATATTATTCTGAATGAACTGTGTTGACCATTTCACCAAGTTACAATATTGTTCCCTCATGAAAAACCTACCTGGAGTTGTTTTATGTTGTTTTTTTTCCTTCGTTTTCAGCTTCACAAAGCTTTTGATGTTTTGTGGTTTTGTTTGGGGTGCCAGACAGGTATCCATCCTGACCAGTCACACAAGAATGTACAATACAAGGTGTAAACTCTTTTGAAACAGAAATAACTTTTGAACCAATGTATAGCTTTTGATTGTAGTAAAAAAATAGCACAGCTTACAGAAACAGACATTAATTCCACCCAAGTGCCCATGTATAAATGTATTCAAATTTCTGTGCAGGCAGAGCTGTTGCCCCACTTAAGGTGTTCCACAGCACAAGCTGCAGGAAACATAAACACAAAAATACCATAAGGCTGAACATACAATGCAATATAGAAAATCCAATACAATAAAAAAAAAAAATCACATGTCACGTGATTAACACTGACGTCACAGATGTCACTGGGTGCACAGGTTTTGGGTGCACTGTTACATGTTAGCAATATAGTTTCAAGAGGTATTTTTTCTTTGTTTAGATTAATTTTACTCACGTTGTCAGCATCAGATTTCAATGTGATGATGTCACTGTTGGAGCTGTTGGAGCAGGAGTCATGAGGAACCTGCTGTGTAACTTGTGCTACCACTTGTCCGGGACACCCTTGAAAAATGTTTTAATCTCAAGGAGATTCTCTAGGTGAAATAAAGGTTTAATAAATACATTAAAAATACATTCATTTTTACCATTAATTTAGTTAAGCGCTCACTACATTTAGCTCCAAATCTTTACTCATCATCATTACTACATTTTGACCCTTTTTACATGTTTAAATTTCTACCTTTTTGAATGGCTCAGTTTCTGTTTTTTTCTTTCATTCTGTTTCCCATGTTATTTCAAGCTGTAGAACCTAAAAAAAAATCATCGCTGACATGTCTTGAGCTATATATAAAAATCCTGTGACCTTCAAAGCTTGTATTGTTTTGTTTGACCATTTAAAGAGAAAGCTAAACTCAAGGTCAAACAGTAAAGAGGCAGCCCACAGTGGTAGACAAGCTGCCAAAAACAGAAAGACAAAACAGAACAGAAGAGGATATGTACGTGGGAGAGGGGAATGATTTGCCTGAGCCTGTTATGTAATTGTTTCATAATGCATTCTGCAGAAGCATTTTAAATTAGTTAATTGCGACCAAAATGCTGAGTCAAATACAAATTGTTGCTGCATTGTCAGTCGGGCTAAAAGGTTGATCATTAAACCATCTACTGCTTGAGTGATTTTAATGTAGGCCCTGATTCTCCCTTTTCACCTAATTAGCTTTGATATATCTGGTTCAACAGCTAATGACCCACAGTGGTAGCCTAGAACTCTCTTGTTGTATGCTTTACAGAGAAAGTTGGTCTGGTATTGCTTCATACAGCTTCGATTTTTTCCTGTGAAATAACTTGAACATGATTTGCTGATTGGTTCCCTCTGTGCACCTATGCATAGTTGAGGCTTAATAAGAATTTTCGTATGAGTTCCCCAAAATATTGTTTTATTATTTAAAAGAATGTGTATGTTAAGACAGTGGCACGTAGCCTCAGGATTGGAGCTCCCTCTGCAGACACCAATGGACACTCTCAGTTTTTGTTTAGCAACTCCTTTGGCTAGGTTATATTATAAATAAGAAGTCATCCAACCAAACTAAAATCTCTTGTGAGCTGCATTTGTAAGTTTGAGTTTGAAATGCCTGCTTTAAAGTGTCCATGTGCACACATGAATAATAATAGAAAGGGGATTCATCTGGTAATACCGATTAAATGTGGCTACATACTCACAGTCAAGCCACTGTTAAGCCTTGGCGGTACAAATGCAATTTTTGAGACCTAAAGACATTTGTGTGAAATCAAAGTCCAGCAAATGCATTCACCTTTGAACTTCTTCAGAGCAGCTAATCGATCTCACTAAAACCATAAGAAGTCCTAATGCTTTCTACAATCGCATTCTGTCCGAAGAGTAGAAACTGTACCCCACAGGCAGCTGAGTGATGATGGAGCCAAGCAGTCTGTGGATTTTATTCAATTTAATTACAGATAACTTTATTTCTGCTTTAATAATGCATTCATGTGTTTCTTTCTAATTTAAACATGGTTTAAACTCAGTTTAGTACAACTGGTCTATTGTATATGTGTTTTAGGCCTGGTTTAGTCCTGATTTGATTTTGATTTCTGCCTGATGGTACTTTGAAGGTCACATATTTTATGAGGTGGTACTTGGTGTGAACAGTTTGAGATCTAATCCAAGTGGCAAAAATCATGTGAGCCACTGCTTGTGAATAGAGGAAAATATAAATTTACAGTTATCAGTGTTAAATTTGCTGTAGATCGTTGACATAAATGTCTTGCACGTTTTCTGTAATGTATTTTATTCATATAAAAAAAGGCTTTTTGTGCATAAAGGTGGCTAATATTGTCATATGCTGTTTGTTTCCATTTCGACAACCATTTTTTTTTCTTTTCCTTCTCGTACCACCTCTTAAGCATTTTTGCAAGTCTCTTATTGATGTCCTTTACTGGTCCCCAGCCATAATCTAATGCATACATCAGGCTTTTACTGTTGTAGTTACTCCATGTGCTGGCATTTTTTTACATTTACTCCAATCATTTTGTTGGCTTCACTACCCACCTTTGACGACAAGAGATGACACCGGGCCATGAATGTCCAGGAGGAAAATGCCATGCATTTATTTCAGCCCTGTCACATTCACCAAACTGCCAGACCCATTTTTTTTAACAAACCCAAGCATATCACATCATACACTGGACAATAAAGTCATCTTAGTATATATATCCAGGGATCCTACAGAGCCAGCGATTGTGGTTCATAATCTTTAATCAACATAATGCATTTCCTTTACATGTGAACAGTGCAGCATCTTCCATTTTTCCCTATTAGAAAAGCTCATATATGTTTACCAACTGCACAGTGCAACTAACGACACCGGAACAAGCATGTACCTTATGCAGCTATGAGAACACAACATAGAAACAAAAGATACTATAAGGGAATATGTACAAACTGCATCACATAGGGTTAGCTTTCATTAGCGTCCATTTTCACAGTTAGTAGTCCATAAGAACAGATTGGAGCAAGGTATGGCAGAAGAATAAATAGTACTTTGCGATCCATTAAACCAAGATGAATAGCAGTTGCCATATAATACTGTGTAGGCAGGTAGCTTCCATTCTCATTTGGCATACAGTAAAGACAACCGTAATGGTAACGCTCTCACAATAATTCTTGACAATGTGAGTATGTGGCTTTGTGAAAAGGTTTAAAGGGATAGCTTGGTGGTTACAAATGGAATTGTAGGACATATATATATTTTACATATTAACTGTAGAGTTTGAAGAAGCAGACGGCACATGATGACAATGATAATACAATAGCCAGCCTTATTTTGCAATGGTGAGAAAAGCATTTTGTTCCCCACTGGACCATACATTGGTGGCAATGGCTCAACAGTAGAACATTAGCTACCGATATGGAGTGAATGACCAGCCCCTGAAAGACCCATGTTGAGAACTTTACTCATATTACTCATATTAAGAACTTAAATTCATTCATAGTGAGATCAAGTCTTTTATAATCTAACTCTTGAGGTCATGCGTGACATCAAAACATTCTTAAGTGCAATGACATGCTTCAACATAATTTTGGCCTGGGTGTTTAATCCCAGGCCGGCAAATGGAATGATCTATCCACTTTTAAACATGTGTCACTGATGCTTCTGTTTTGCAGCCTCACTTATTATTTCTCTGTCACTTCTTTACTTGTGCAAAACTAGTGGTATATGTCACGGACTCCTCCAACAGTTTATAGGCTTGTAACAGCACAACTGCGAGAGTTTAGTAATATTTTTGTTTAGTTTTTATCCAACCCAATAATGCTGCGGCGCCACCGGGAAACGTCTTGGCTAAAGAGCCTGTGGTGGTAACTGTCAAAATGCAAATGTTTTGTTTTTGTTTATGGCTAATACTTCTGTAAATACTGGGCCTGTCTCCAGCTGCAATTTCTAGAACAATGTGCATATGATGTCATAGCATGGAAATGTTGAAGTTATTTTTTCCCCTAACACTTTTCTTTTGACACTCTGATACATTTTGGGGTAACTTAGATTGAAAATTGATGATGGTGCTAAAAAGTGTAGACTGTAATGAAGACAATGTTTGAACAGTCTTCCTGTCTGTCCAAAAGTACATCACAGTTAACAAAAAGCGTGTTGTCAATAGCGTGTACTAGAATGGCTTTCACCTTGTATTTGGCAGTGACGGACTTGTCTAAAAGTATTGGTAGTTTTTGACTGAATATAATCCTGATTTTATGTGCACTTGAGTCATCTTACTGGCAGTCATTCAAACCCATTCCAAATGGTTTACTGCTAAAAATATGTATCCTTCATGACACAAGTGACTTATTTCGGCATACAGCTGTCTGCTTCTCCAAACAGCACCATAAAAAAACTATTGGTAAAAACACAAACTAACTATTTAAAGATTTTCATCATTTAATTACAAAGATGTGTAAAGAAACATATGACTGAGGAGCTGTCACTACGCGAGCACATGGAGACATGAATTTACCAAGCGGGACAATGTAAAGCATGATCTTTGTTCTATCAGCGCCTCCAAAGTAGTGTCCATGCTTCCGCCAGCAGTGACAATGGGAAGCCATTGCCAGCTGTGGAGTGGGTGATTGTCTTCTGTCCCTCTTCTCACATGTTGGAGGCTGCTGTCACTCTTGCGTCAGGTATGAATATGAAGATGATGCAGAGGAGAGGATGAATGTGTCTCTCCATGCCCTGGATACTTCTCTGAGCAACAGGTCCACAGTGGTGTCATCTTGTCATCCTGTAAATGTCTGGTCAAACATCTGGAGGGCTGTACCTCTCTCTCTCTCTCTCTCTCTCTCTCTCTCTCTCTCTCTCTCTCTCTGTAGGTTGGGTGCAGCGGTGGCTCCAGGACTATAGGGGCATGCGGATGTGCATGGCAGAACTATTGGGACGGGCTGCCAAAATGTAAATGGCACTCTCCTTCAGGAATTCTGCCCAGCTCACAGGCCTAGAAAGAAAATTAAACATTTTACTCTAACAAGGAAAAAAAACTTTTTGTTTGTTTTTTAGACAAAAACATGACGATAGTTCGATCCCTCTGAGAAAGCCTTCAACTTATTTAAGTACAAGACTGGGAAGGTTGAAGTCTGTAGACACTACAAAAGTGCAGATATTGTTGCCACAATGTGAGAAAAATGCATTTTGAGAAAATGACCCTTGAAATGAATAATAATTCTAAATAATGCATTCATTTTATATTGGACCTTTTCCGATGCTCAAAGTCGCTTTACAGTTTCTTGTGTATATTATTCGTTCACTCCATATTTGGTGGTGATAACTACAGTAGTGTTCAAAATAATAGCAGTCCACTGTGACTAAACATATTAATACAGTTTTTTAGTATTTTTTTTATTGCTACATGGCAAATAATTTACCAGCATGTGCAGTAGATTCTTAGAAAACCAACCCTAACAAGCATTTGAGATATGCACGCTCTTAAGGCTGTGCAATTGGGCCATTAGTTGAAAGGGGTGTGTTAAAAAAAATAGCTGTTTGGCATTCAATCTGTGAGGTCTTCAATTTTGTGAATAAACAGGTGTGAATTAGGTGGTTCCTTTTTAAGAATGAAGCCAGCATGTATTTAATATGCATTTTTCTTTGAAAAATGGGTAATGGCTCAGATGAAAATTTTGATTGGAGAAAGGAGAACTCATAATGAAGTGCCACCAATTATAGGCTGTTCTGCTAAAATGGTCTCCAATGATTTAAAATGGAGAGCAAAACCAGGCAGAAAACGGAAAACAACCATCAAAACAGATCGAAGAAAAACCAGAATACAAAGGCTCAGCCCATGATCAGCTCCAGGACGATCAAAGACAGTCTGGAGTTACCTGTAAGTGCTGTCACAGTAAAGATTTATAAGAATCCCCCGCAGTCGCTCTATTTAAAAAAAAAAAAGACATGTGCAGAAGAGGTTACAATCAACCCAAAGAAAAAATGAACTGGCCTAAAGATGAATGGAGGAACATTTTGTGTACTGTGGTGTTGGGCCTTTTTATAAACTACCAGGGATCATAGATCTGTTTGCATATGTCAAAATACTTGAAGAGCTCGTGTTGTCTTATGTTGAAGAAAACATGTCTTTGAAATGGGTGTTTCAACAAGACAATGACCCAAACACATGAGTAACAGAGCAAAATCTTGAGTCCAAACCAACAACATTGATGTTTTGGAGTGGCCAGCCCAATCCCCGGACTTTAATCCAATTGAGAACAGCTGAAAGGTGCCACATGTTGGTTGACTCCATGCCACACAGATGTGAAGCAGTTATAAAAAATGTGAAAATAGTTTTGAGTTTGTAAAGTCAAAGGGAGACGCTGTTTTTTTTTTTTTCTAACACACCCCTTTCAACTACTTGCCCAATTGCACAGCCATAAGAGCGTGCATATCACAAAGGCTGGGTCTTGTTGGTTTTCTGAGAATCTACTGCACCTACTGTTAACTTGTTTGCCTAAATATGCTGAGAATCTAGATTAATCATATTAGTCATATTGGACTGCTATTATTTTGAACACTACTGTATGTTAGTAGCACAGCTGCCCTGGGTTAGATTGACGGAAGCGAGACTGCCAGTCTGGGCAATTGGCCTTTCCGACCACCACCGACCACTCACTCACACACCGTTCACACATGTTTCTAGTGCTAGGGGAAAGTACCTGGAGAAAAACCTATGCCCGGGTAGAAAATGCGAACACAGAAAGAACATACAAACTCCCCGCCCAGGTGGGAAAAGAACCTGGGACCTTCTAGTTGTGAAGCTCGAGCGCTAAACGCTGCGCCCTCGTGCCCCGCGAAAGTTACAATTTCCCATTTAAATCTATGGCAACACTGAATAAGTGTAATAATTAAATATGTTATTCTGAAGATTAAGTGTTCTTGTTTAGAGTAGGGGAAAGTCTATATATTAAGAGATTAAACTGGCCCAAAACCTGAAAATGGAATAATTTAGTTTAGCCTGCAGTATCTCACTTTAAATGGTAGATTATGCTATAGAAAGCAAAGTTAAAATTAAATGCTGTTATTATTACAACATATGCAACACAATTGCTTTGCTCATCCAGGTTCTTGACATTTGGCTTAGACAAAAAGTACTGACTGCTAAACAAACAAGCCAATGCGTGCATAACACCCACAGCATGTACTCATTGGAGTACTCCACTCATAGTGCCATATTAAAATAAAGCCGCAGCATTTATTCCATGCTAATTTGCAAATGTAATTATGAGATTGTATTAGTGGGACCTCTGTCAAAGTCAGTGAGTAATTGTGCTTAATTTGACTCGAGGCTGTTCGTCTGCTGTAATTGCGGATCCCAGGGGCCTCAGTCTCCAGAGAGGCTGCATCAATGGTGAATAATCAGAATCATATTGTAACACAGCAACATGAAGTCTAAGTGCATCCACTTCTCAATCAACATTTTATATAAACCAAAGAGCATAAGGTTGCATTTGTGATGTATGTAATATAATCTGTAAAATGTCATAATCCTCAACTCATTCACAAGTCACTTATTTTGATAACTCAGATGTTTTTGCAAGATCATGTACAAATTTAAATATTTGCAACTTGCATGAGTTTTCTTGAGCAAATGTGTCATTATATATCCTGGCAAGTCGGATGAAAGTGGGATTAAGTGATGCTGAGTAAAGGAATAGTTGCGGGGAAAGTTGTGGAGTGTCCTCTGACGTGAGGAGCAAGAAATCTTCATTCACAAGGCACAGCTGCACTGACATGAGGTGTACAGCATTTTCTCACTTTCTCATTGCGACACATTCATCCACTGCTCGTCTCCATATGTGTGTGCTTACATGAGCAACTGAGCCTGTCCTGGGCCCGGTTCTGTTGCACTCACACTACACAAACGAGCCGCGCTAAAGGGGCTTTCCGCGCTTGGGCACGGTTCGGATGTGTGAATGCATCCTTAAACTGCCCACACACTAATGCGTCAACTTGACGCGTTTCCATGCAAAGTTTATGTAGACGCGTGTCTCTGGATGCCGCGGCGTTCTGGGAGGTGGAAGAAGCATTTGGTCCCCTGGGGTCAGCATGGTCTCCGTGTGCCACAATCTCCCTTTAGGCAAATG
>JAADKR020000284.1:0-13106 GCA_011763505.2 Lythrypnus dalli | reverse complement strand
CTGGGCGTCCATGCTCAGATCACTGCCCCCGCGACCCGGCCCCGGATAAAGCGGAAGAAGATGGATGGATGGATGGAATTTGTTCAGCTTCATCTGAAAAAGTTGGTCAATTTTTATTTCCAATTGATTAGGTAGCCAAGTTGGCTTTTCAACTATTTGGGCCATATTAATTATATAATGTTAAAATCACCTATCAATAATACTTCTTGATTAGGACAGTAAGATTTCAGAAGCAATTTTAACTAGTTATAAAATTCTAGATTAGTTGAGGGTTTCCAATAGATTCAAACTCATTGGCTTAGAAAGTTCTGAATTTACTCCTACACATTCAAGTGCAACTTCCTCAAGCCATATAACCAGTGAACATTGAAGACTATCTCTTACATAAATCATAACCACTCCTCCTCAACCTTGATCCCTGCCCTTTCTAAATGCATTATATCCTGCCATATTAATGGGTGCCTCAGGCGAAGAGCTTGTCAACCAAGTTTCTGTAAACCCAATAAAGTCAACATTAGATTGAATCAATATATGTTCAATTTGTTTTCGTTTTGGAATTATGCTTTGATTCCATTCCATTCAAGTGTAGACCCCAGTAGACCTCTGGGTTTAAGAAATGGATCCCAAACAGTTCTGGCTTGATTCAGTTTCTGAAAATGATTTTTAACTAGTTTTCCATAACCCGAATTAGTATTAACATAGAGATGAGCTAATTTAGCCTGGCTACATCCCCAATATTCCTCTGAGTTGCTGTTTAGAGAAATAAAGTCTGTGGTTAAATTCATCTGACCTGGGGAGGCCATCTCTTCTTTGATGGAGGTAAATCTGGATAGTGTTGGATGCAGTCCAGTTAAGAATAGAGAATTCCCAGGGAGCAGTGGAGCAGGCCCGGGTGGATATGGAGCAGGTCTGGGTAGCTGTGGAGCAGGCTCGGGTAGCTATGGAGCAAGCCCGGGTAGCTGTGGAGCAATCCCGGGTAGTAGTGGAGCAGGCTCAGGTAACAGTGGAACAGGCTCAGGTAGCAATGGAGCAGACCTTGTTATCAGTGGAGCAGACACCAGCAGGACCAGGTAGTTGGGGTGGGCACCTTGTAAATTTTGGGCGCAGCACAGTTGACATTGGATGTAGTCCAGGTAGCACTGCTTGCCATCCATTTAGCTGACAGTAAAGTGGAGTTAGCTGTGGCTGTATATCATCCATGTGGTTCACTGGTTGAGGATCAGGATTTATCTCAACATCACCAGCCAGCAGCAGTATCCTCATGAGATTACAATAACCAAAAAAGGTTAAATGATAGTCCACTTTTATCGGGGGGTGGCCTTGCATGGCCATCATCCAGTACTTTTGTGAAGAGCAGGTGTCGGGTCATGCTGGATGGGCAGAGAACCTCATTTTCATCTTTTTCTCAAGGACATGTTGAGCACACCAACAAATTTAGAGATATAAAAGCAAGTTGATGACATGAGCTATGGTCTTTCTATGCTTTTTTCGTTTTTTTGTGGCACAGAACTTATCTGACTGTGTGACTGCACCACTGCAGCCATCTTGGATCTTGTTGAAGGTTTTTTGGACCATTCTTCTTTACTAAACATCTCCAGTTCAGTCAGGTTTGATGGTTTTCGAGCATTGACATCCCGCTTTAAATCACAGATTTTCAATAATATTCAGGTCTGGGACTGAGCACATTCCAGAACATTGTACTTGCCCCAGTAGATTTTGTGCAACATTTAGGGTTGTTGTCTTGTTGAAGGATCCAGCCCTGGTGCAACTTCCACTTTGACACTGATTCGTGAACGTTGTTCTCAAGAATCTTCTGATATTGACTGGAATCCCTGTAACCCTCAACTTTAACACGATTCCCAGCACCTATATCGATCACACAGCGCCACAGCCTGATGGAACCACAACCACATTTTACTGTGTTGGCAGCGAGTGTTCTTTTCCCACCATGCATACCGCCCCTTGTAATGTCCAGTTAACTCAATTTTAGTTTGACCAGTCCACACCACCTTTTTCCAAAATGAAGCTGGCTTGTCCAAATGTGCTTTAGCAAACCTCAAGTGACTCTGTTTGTGGCGTGTGGCAGAAAAGGCTTCTTCTGCATTACTCTCTCATGCAGCATCTCCTTGGATGATGGTTTTGTAGGTCTTTGGAGATGGTCTGTCGGTTGGCTGTGACTATTCTCACTATCCTTTGCCTCTGCTTATCTAACTAGAACTGTGCTTGTAGTCTTCGTTTTTTTCCACATAGTGGAAACTATGTGGAAACTAGTGGAAATCTTTGAGGTAGTTTTTGCATCCTAAACCATGATGTTGAATAATCTTTGTTTTCAGGTCATTTGAGAATTGTGTTGAGGCTCCCATGTTGCTGCTCTTCAAAGAAGACGCAAAAACTTGCAAATGGCCTGAAATACCCTTTCTTATGATTGGAGACTGCTGTGTCTGGAGATCAAGGGTCAGTGAGCTTACCAAACCATTTTTTGTAATCTTCTTCGCTGCATATGGTGTTGAATGTTGTGAGCAAGGATGACTCTTGTCTGTTTGACGTTCCAGTAGCGAGAACGTGCGTACCTCACGCTGAAATATTGCACATCGGCTAACTTTGGGGTAATGTTGTCCAGTATATGAAGTGAGGAGTGTGGTTTCTTGATAGCTTTGTCCATTTACCCATTCTTTGGGCTTGTTTACTTTGCTGATCATGCCATTTCACTCGGGGGTCGCAGATGAAGCTATCATGCAAGCGGGGCGCACAGCACACCGAGCCGACCGGACAAGTGACTCGGGGAAAAGCAGAGGAGGGGGACTGGTCATCTACTCCAACAACAGGTGATGTACCAACGCTGCAATGACTGAAACACACTCCTCCCTTCCCCACCTTGGACAATCAGATCATCTGTCCTTGTTTCTCACTCCAGCAGAGACATCTCATACAAAGAACACTGCCTGAGGTGAGAACCACACGGATTTGGTCGGAAAATGCCATCCCACAGCTACGAGACTGTTTCCAAACAACAAACTGGGGCATTTTTGCACAGGAGGACTTGTCTGGCTACACATCCACTGTTCTGTTTTATATTAAAACGTGCATTGATAATGTCACTGAGGAGAAGACAGTCAGACAGACATTATCCAAATAGAAAACAGTGGATGAACAGCGAGGTCAAACAGCTTCTGAGGGATCGGGACTCTACTTTCAGGTCTGTAGATATGGAACTGTACAGATTAAAGGACCCTTCGCCGAGGGAAACCCACGACGTGTCTGGCAAGGCATCCGTAACCTTGTCAACATGAACAGCTCCAGTGCTCCCACTACCAGCACCAGCCCAGACCTAGCAGAGGAGCTGAATCAGTTCTTCACTGGGTTTGAAGTTAGACAGGAGGAGGAGGCCCCCATGCCACTGCCTGCTAACACCCCAACTATCACTGTGAGCAATGGGGAGGTCAGGAATGTGCTCCGGAATGTGAACCCGTCAAAGGCTGCTGGTCCCGACGGTGTACATGGGATGGTACTGAGGGGCTGTGCAGACCCTAGCAGAGGTTTTTGCTACCATTTTTAACCTCTCACCGGCTGCCTGCACGGTCCCCAGCTGCTGAAGTCTGCCACCAGCCCGAATGACTAAAGACCTGTGGCTGTCACTTCCACTGTGATGACGTGTTTGAGAGACTGGTTAAAACCTTTACTGCCTCCCAGTCTCGATCAGCACCAATTCGGTTACAGAGATAAAAGAGCCAACAGGTCCACAGGTGATGCTATTGACACGGTCCTCCACACAGTGTGTAAACACCTTGAACACTCTGGCAGTTATGCGAGGATGTTATTTGTGGACTTCAGTTCTGCTTTTAACACACGACAGTGGCGCAGATGGTAGAGCAGGTCGTCTTATAATTGTAAGGTTGGCGGTTCAAACCCGCAGGTGCATACTGTCATTGTGTCCTTGGGCAAGACACTTTACTCTCATTGCCTCCAGTGTCTGCGCACACTGGGGTGAGTGGTTGCTTAATGTAAAGCGCTTTGAGTGCCTACTGTAGGTGGAAAAGCGCTATATAAATTGAAGCCATTTACCATTTACTTTTTCCAGGCAGACTGTTGTCCAAACTGCGTGGTCTGGATATTGGCGAGCACACCTGCAGATGGATCGGAGACTTTCTCACCGAACGTCTGCTGTCAGTCAGGCTAGGGGACCACCGGTCCTCAACCCTGGCTGTGAGCACTGGGGTTCCCCAGGGCTGTGTGCTCAGCCCAATACTTGTAGCAACTTGTAAACCCATGACGGTGCGCCAATTCACAGCAGCAACGTCCTTGTAAAATTTGGGGATGACACTACTGTGGTGGGGCTGATTGATGATAACGATGAGACGGCCTACAGGGAGGAGGTCCTGAACCTCACTGCCTGGTGCTCCCTCAATAACCTGGCACTCAACTCCTCAACAAAAACTAAGGAGTTTGTTCTGGGTTTCAGGAGGACGATGGAGGTAGAGCGGGTCAGTGAATTCAGATTTCTGGGGACATACATTTCATGGGACCTTACATGGGGCACCAACACAGTGACGACAGTGGCGCAGTTAGTAGTGCGGGTCGTCCTGTGACGAAAAGGTCGGCGGTTCGAATCCCACATGTGCACATTGTGGGTCAGGAAGTCAGCACAGAGCATCGTAGGAGTACAGCTGTCCTCTCTGTCGGACATCTAAAACATCAACACAAGAATCACCTGTGACAGTTCACAGCCTGTTCTCACTCTTGCCCTCAGGGAGGTCCATCAAGGCCCGCACCTCCAGATTTGCCAGCACCTTTTATCCAAGTGCAATAAGGCTACTGAACACACAGTTGTCAACATGTCTCCTGCTGCTACTGTGCTCTCCCTGCTGCACTTTAGATATTCTCATTCTGTATACATATAAATATATTTTAATGTTCCTATTTTTTTAATACTATTTTATTTTCTTTCTGTATTTTGCACCACCAGAGTTGTTTGTTACATTTCGTCGTACATGTGTACAATGACAATAAAAGGATTCTGATTCTGATTTCTTTCCATATCATCCAGTTCCTTTTTCAAAGGGTCTCGTAAGATGAAAGGTATTCTCCGTGGGGGGTACACAACTGGCATAGCATGTAGGCTGCATTCACCTCGGAATTTTTCTATCCCTTTGAATACATCAGCAATTTCTTCCATGATGCTCGTGGGCTCTACTGACATTACCAATTTGACTAGGTTAAGGTCAAGGCATGCTCGTAGCCCTAAGAATGGAGGAGCGGCTGTGTTAACAATGATATAGAGTGGGGTGCAAAAGTTTACCCATCCATGTTAATTTTCATGATTTTCCTTTATAAATCATTGGTTCTTAGGATTAAAAAATCTGGTAAATATATCACATAGGAGACAAACACAGTGATATTTGAGAAGTGACACAAAGTTCATAGAATTCACAAAAAGTGTGCAATAATTGTTTAAACAAAATTAAGCATGTGGATACATTTGGGCACTGTTGTCATTTTACTGATTTCAAAACCTTTAGAACTAATTATTGGAACTCAAAATTGGTTTGGTCAGCTCAATGACCTATGACCTCCAAACACAGATGAATCCAATCATGAGAAAGGGTATTTAAGACCAATTGCAGGCTCTTTTCTCCTCTTTGCATCTTCTCTGAATGGTAGCAACATGGGAGTCTCAAAAGAACTATCAAATGACCTGAAAACAAAGATTGTTCAACATCATGGATTCGGGGAAGGATCCCAAAAGTTGTCTCAGAGATTTCAGTTGTCTGTTTCGACAGTTAGGATCATACTAAGTAAATGGAAGACCACAGGCACAGTTCAAGTTAAAGCTGGAAGTGGTCGACCAAGGAAAATCTGGGATAAAGAGAAGAAAAAAATAGTGAGAACAGTCAAAGTCAACCCACAGACCAGCACCAAAGACCTACAACATGATCTTGCTGCAGATTCATTGTGCCCCATTCAACTATTCAGCACACTTTGCACAAAAGGCTGTGTGGCCAGGGACTTGAACTCTTGTTAAAGTTGAGGGATGCATGGATTCCACTCAACATCAGCAGATTCTGGAGACCAATGTCCAGCAATTAGTGACAAAGCTGAAGCTGTGGCGGGGCTAGAGTTTTCAACAAGACAACAACCCTAAACACTGCTCAAAATCTACTAAGGCTTTCATGCAGAGGAACAAGTACAACATCCTGGAATGTTTTCAGTCCCCAGACTTGAATATTATTAAAAATATGTGGTGTGCATTAAAGAGAGTTGTTCATGCTCAGAATCCATCAAACTTGAATGAACTAGAGATGTTTTGTAAGGAAGAACGGTCCAAAATACCTTCAACCAGAATCCAGACTCTCATTAGAAGCTATAGGAAGGGTTTAGAAGCTGTTATTTCTGCAAAAGGAGGATCTATTAAATATTGAGTTTAATTTTGTTATTGTGCCAAAATTTATGCACCTGCCTAATTTTGTTTTAAACAATTATTGCACACTTTCTGTAAATCCTATAAGCTTTTTTTCACTTCTCAAATATCATTGTGTTTGTCTCCTATGTGATGTATTTAACTGTTTTTTTTATCCTAAGAACCAATGATTTATAAAGGAAAATCATGGAAATGAACACCCCACTGTACCTTGAATGTGTAGCCTCTCTCCACCATAGACAGACAGAGAACCTGTATCTGGACTCAGTTTAACATGTTTGAAAAGTCTGTTAAAGAGCCGAACAAGAATGACAATAGCAGTAGCTCCAGTGTAAAGTTTGAGGCGGATGCTGTGAGACTGTGGTCCTATCTGGATGTCAACAAATGCTAGTCAATAAACAGCTTGTCTGTGCCACTTGAGTTGTCTTGCTCAACTGTGTACACCTTGTTTGATTTGTTTTGTGATTGTGACAAACTTTGGCAAAGTGGTTCATTTTCTGACACTTTTTGCACTTTTGCCCTTTAACAGGACTCATCTTTGTCACCGTCTTGCAGCGGACACCTCCCACATGTTTTTTCTGGGGTTGTTGCTGCTACCTGCGTTCATGCTTTTCTGCTGCATGTGCCTCCGCTTTGAGAACACTGCATGTGCTGCCATTGATGCTTGGGAACTTGGACGTGGGGCTACCATTGTCTTTAGCCTGTCTTGTGCATTTTCATATGAGCATGCAATGTCAATGGCTTTATCCAGTGTGAGATCTGAGCCTTGGTTTAACAGCTTCTCTCTGACCTGGGGACGGTTTGTGGCAAATGCAATCCTGTCGCGCACCATCTTATTACTGTTAAGCTATCTCCAGACCATTTGCATTTCCCTCGATGCGTTTCGAGGCGTTTCCATGCAAGTCTATAGTGGGAGTCTATGTCCTGCGTACTTTGTCCACAGAATATTTTAGCTAATGCTAGCTTTAGCCAAATGCGTCCGACATGGGTTTCTGTGAAGAAAACAATGTATTTTTTGAGAGGAAGTGCTGAAAGGGCTTTATGTGAGGCGTCCAGGACAATTTGACATACGCATTTTTTCCCAAGACAAACGACTGACTTCACAATGAACAAGCTACCAACTACAGGCCTCTGGGTCGTTTACGCGAGTGTATTGTGTATACACCTTGAACATGTGAACATATTTGCTTCACAAGTAGCTGTAGCTTTTAATGTAACAAACAACCCTTAGGTCACAGATAGGCAACCATGGCAGGAGCCTGGCTCCTCCTCACAGGAGGAGTTCTCCCCTTTTAAGGGTATTTATCTACTGGCAAATCATTCTTTTTCCAAGAGCAAGGAATAAGCTTCTGCGACAAGAAGCGAAACGTCCTCTTCTCAACCAACCCTGTCCTGTTGAAGATTCAAGTTTTTCTACTATAACTGTAGCTCAGTCAACGTAATGCTCAAAAGAATCCCTCTCACCTGACAACCTCTCATTGAACTTGTACCTTGCAAAGATCATGTTTGTTTTGGGTATGAGAAATTCTTCAAACTTGAAGTAAAAAGGATCTAGCTTCTTAGAGAGATAAAAAAAATGTGAATCATTTACCACAGATAACTAAGCATAGGCCAAATGACTCACAAACTCGCAAGCTCATAAAATCTGGACTATTAAACATCAGATAGATTTCTTCTAAAGCTCTATTAGTCAATGGCCTAATCATAATATTGACCTAGTTTTAACAGAAACTTGGCTTCAGCAAGATGATTTTGTCAGATTGTATGAATCTACCCCACATAGTTATGAAAATTTCCGGGCTGCGAGAACTACAGGTCGAGGTGGAGGTTTAGCAGTGATATCACACTGTTCATGTGCTATTAAACCCAAAACCAAGTTAAAGTTTCATTCATTTGAAAGCCTCAAACGGTCACTTACTGTACTTGTCCAAATTAGGGAATTCAAAAAGCAGTTTTACTTGTTACTGTTTATCTGCCTCCTGGCTCCTATTCTGAGTTTCTATCTAATTTAGTGCTAGAATGGAATAAAATTGTGATAGTTGGTGATTTTAACACTCATGTCGACAATAATAGTGATTGTCTCAGCAATGCATCCAATGCCTCATTTGATTGGGTTGGTTTCACTCAAAATGTGAACAAACCTACTCATTGCCACAAGCACACCCTGGATCTTGTTTTATCCTGCGGGATAAATATTTTAGACTCAAATGTTCTTCCTCAGAACCCCATTCTCTCAGACAATTATTTGATCACTTTTAACTTTCTACTTGAAGACTATATCAATCCCTAAGGAGAAAATTCTTATGAAACAGACACTATCTGAAAAATTAGTGTTGCGGTACAAAGAAATGATCCAATCAATCTGTTATGCCATGCGCCTGTACAAATAGTAAATCACCTATGAGCTTTGATAACAGTGATCAGTATGGGAACAGTGCTATGCACTTACTAAAAATCACTTTTGATGCAGTAGCTCCACTTAAACAGAGGGTTGTTAAACACGTGCGCTTACACGATAATAAACTCGTAAATTAGAGCGGTTATGGCGCAGTTGTAGCTCTGTGCAATCTCTGGCAACTTGAAAAAGCAGTTTACAAGCTACAAGCATGTAATATAAACGAACAAAATAACCCCAGGTTTCTGTTTAACACAGTTGCTCATCAACAGCCATGACTTTCCGCTGTGATGACTTTCTTACATTGGTTAATGTTAAAATCTTGACCATTAGAGACTAAATTAATGAAATGCTCCCCACTATTAGCCCTGAGAAAAATCAAGTTTTTTCTAATACTTTGGATTGTTTTAAAACAATTGATGAGGCAAAGATAATGTCAATTATAATGTCTTTAAAAACGTCAACTTGCCTTTTAGATCCTATTCCTACTAAGCCTTTAAAAGAAATCCCCCCTTTAATCAAAGATACAGTCATGAAAATAACAAACATGTCCTTAGAAAATGGTTATGTGGCACAGTCCTTTAAATGTGCAGTTATCAAACCACTTCTGAAAAAATCTAATCTTGATCCTGACACTTTAGCCAACAATAGACCCAAATCAAATTTGCATTTTCTTTCAAAAGTTCTTGAAAGAGTGGTTGTTAGGCAGCTTTGTCACCATCTTCAGGACAATAGTTTATTTGAAAAGTTTCAGTCAGGATACAGAGCTCATCTTAGCACCGAGACTGCTTTACTCAGGGTTACTAATGACTTGTTTTAAGCTACTGACTCTGGACAAATTTCAATACTGGTTTTGTTAGACCTCAGCGCAGCCTTTGACACACTCGACGACACTATTCTCCTGCGAAGGTTAGAATGCTATGTTGGCATTAAAGGAACAGCTCTCTGCTGGTTTAAATCTTATTTATCAGATCGATACCAGTTTGTCAGTGTAAACCAAGAGTCCTTAAAGCGTTCCACAGTCCAAGGAGTGCCTCAAGGATCTGTGCTCGGGCCAATTTTATTCATGCTTTACATGCTGCCATTGGTTAACATCATCAGAAAACATGATGTCAATTTTTATTGTTATGCAGACGACACACAGCTGTACTCATCCTTTAAACTGAATCAAACAGATCAAATAGAGAGGCTTTGTGCTTGTGTAAACGACGTTATGAATTGGATTGCTGTGAACTGCCTCTTAACCCAGATAAAACTGAGGTTATTAGACTAGGCCCCCAAGAACTGAGAGATTCTCTGTCAGAGCAGATTATCACCCTTGACAATGTTAGTGTATCCTCTTAGCCTAGAAACTAGACGCCCCCTAATGGCAGCAAATAGTTTTTGCTGCCCGGGAGGGTCTAGAGGATCTCGGTTGAAGTTTCCAAAAACCAAATTATCAGGGGTGCACAAACATTTTCATACCACTCTATATACAGTAACACCTGCAGCATCTAGCCTTAAATGAACAAGCCTCGTTATTTGCTTCACTGGCCTAAACCTTTATCTTTATCCAAAGAAAAAAAGCTAATTAATTCCACAGCAAAAATAATTCCAAAAGCCTGGTTTATAGTTTATAATTCAAAAAAATGTCTGCATCCAGCACAACATAATAAGTGGGCTGTAACACTTAATGAGGTTGTTTCTTAAACGGACTGAGTCTCAAAACTAATATGCACTTTGATAGTACTCCTCCAGTGATTGATCCACTGAGTGATTAGAATGTCTGCTCAATGTAATCTGCAGGCAAGACATAATTTTTTGTCTCTTTTCAGGTTTTGGGCCAGTTTGGTCTCTTGACTTATAGACTTTCTCCTACTCCAAACAGAACCACACAATCTTCACAAAAACCTTTTTTAATTATTGCCTTGTAATTTCAATTTTTTCATTTTTGCTCAAAATGCAGTTTTCTCACCTTGTGGTGACAATATCTGCACTTTAGTAGCTCCTGAAGACTTCAAACCTATCAGTCTTGTACTTAACAATATTTTCAAGGTATTTTTTTTATATTCAATGTTTTGCTTAATTTATTAGGTTTTGAAGTTAAAGAAAACAAAACAAAAAAAAAAACACGGATAAATTCATAGCTAATACACAGCTTATTTTATTTAACAAGATGAGATATTTAACAAAAGATTTAACAAGATATCCAAAAGCCCTCTAACATATCTACAAAACAAACCCATGAATTTAAATCTGGCTCAATGCATTATTCCGATTTCATCAAAATATAGGCAGTTTAGGGCATTTTTAGGCTTGAGATGCCATATTTTTTATATAAAATTATGAAATGACAAAAAAAATGTGCAAGACATTTTTTCCTCTTATATTTCCTCCGTAATCTAAAACAAATGTTTACAATTAATTAATTGTTTTTCTTTTTTTTCAAGGCTATTTACCTAGGGCATCTCGCCTTAAATACATTGTCAATATGTTTGTCTTGTACACGCCTGATTGAAACCAATTAAAATTAAAGCCGCAAGAGGGCCGTGCCATCGGCCTCCCCTCTGCAACCCTACAGAGGGCGCTAACGCGCCCACTCCACGTCGTAGCTTTTTTACTGGCCTGGAGTGCATGTATTCCTTTGAATTAAACATCCAAACTGCATTTTTGTCTCTCTCTGGCAACATAATTTTTTTATCCAGAAGCAGTGAGCGGCCCTTACAGGCCGCACCTCTATGACCACTGTCTACACTCACCTTATGAGGGCGTTAATGCGCCCACTAATTATTATTCTGGAGTGTATGAATCCCTTGTTCATAAACACACACTTAATCCTCTCCAAATTAAAGATCGTCTTCATCCTACAGGGGGCGCTATCGCGCTCCATTATGATTTACTTGATCACAGTGAAAGGTTTTTGGCCTGACCTTCACAAGTGTTTCTGATGTCAGTTACATTTGTGTCTGAAGGAGCTCTGTGTGAGTCTCTCCATAGGGATAACATGGGACATGTTGGCCGGTGAAAAATACAGCCTAGGTCTGATTGACGTTTTTGATCAGTGTGAGACAAAGGATTAATGTGGGGAGTTTGGGGAGTTTTCATGGAACTATTCATTTTTTCTATAATGGGAGTTTTGTGTGCCTCTCGCATTGGAATAACATGGGGGCTTTTGGTCGTTGCCGTGGCAACACGATATAATAAAATTTCTGCCTCCATGTAAATTTTTGTTGCAATCTGTAGGGAGCGCTATCGCGCCCAGTGTAACCATTGCATATTTGTTTCATGCGGCTAGGAAGGGGTCACATTTTGTATATTTCGGATTTTTATGTGCGAACAAGACTATTTTTTTATTATTTCAGGAAACTCTACAATTGTTCTTCAAGTTTGAAGTTCTGAATCTCGGAAACCGTAAAAAATATCCAAAAACTTTTGATGCCCCACTTCGCCAGACGATGTACACCAAATTCTAGCTCGTTTCGTGAAATGCCCTAGGAGGAGTTCGTTCAAATGCGATGTCATTATTGACAATATTATTATTTGCTTGCCGTCCTATGACAGATGTCTGTACCAAGTGCCGTGGCTATACGACAAACTTTATGTTGACAACTCCCCCAATTGGCGTAATGTATTTTCACTTTTGAAGGGGGCACTGACGCGCCATTTTTCATTCACTAACCATGAAAAACATATTAAAATACATACACAGTGATATTTGAGAAGTGAAACGAAGTTTATAGGATTTACAGAAAGTGTACAATAATTGTTTAAACAAAATTAGGGAGGGGCATAAATGTATCATTTTATTTATTTCAAAACCTTTAGAACTAAGTATTGGAACTCAAAATTGGTTTGGTCACCTCATTGACTCTTGACCTTCATACACAGGTGAATCTAATCATTAGAAAGGGTATTTAAGGCCATTTTCGGGCTTTTTCGTCCTCTTTGCATCTTCTTTGAAGAGTTGCAACATGGAACTGTTAAATGACCTGAAAACAAAGATTGTTCAACATCATGGATTAGGGGAAGGATCCCTAACGCTGTTTCAGAGATTTCAGTTTTCTTTTCTTTTCTGACAAAATCAGGCGCACTTTACACAAGGAGATGCTGCATGGGAGAGTAATGCAGAAGAAGCCTTTTCTCCGCCACATCACAACCAAAGCCGCTTGAGGTTTGACAAGCCGGCTTCATTTTGGAGTAAGGTGCTGTGTACTAAATAAACTAAAACTGACTTATTTGAACATAACAAGAAGTGTTATGCATGGAGGAAAAACAACACAGCATTCCAAGAAAAACACCTGCTACCTACAGTAAAAT
>JAADKR020000022.1:12422248-12448386 GCA_011763505.2 Lythrypnus dalli | reverse complement strand
CCCAGAAAAAGAAGCCAAATACAGTGACGGATTACAACATCATGAAATGTGGTGTGGACGTCATGGATCAGATGGTGTGTGAGTACACTGTCCGTACGGGAACACGCCGATGGCCCGTGTCTGTGTTTTATAACATGATACATTGCTGCCCTGAACGCACACGTCCTATATTGGGCTTGCACCGGGGTGACGGAGAGACGCGTGGACTTTATGGTGGGGCTGGCCCATGAGCTTGCTCAGTCGCATATGGGAGCCAAGCATGAACAAAAAGAAAGACTTTTTCGGCAGCAGCCTCCCCATCCTGGCGACGGGAAAAGGGGAATGTGCCAGGTGAACTGTCGTTGCAGGAAGAATCATGCCACTTTGCGATGTGTTCACTGTTACAGATAAACGTGTGGAACATGCAGAGAGCAGGTGGCATGGCGGTGCCTAAACTGTTCAAAAATGTAGAGGGCTACATATTGAAGTATATATGTACATATGTAAATAGTTTTGTTTGTGCAGAAATAATATAAGTGGAAAAAATGAGAAAAACAAGCCGTGTTGACCTCTTACTAAAAACCCTGCCATTAGACTGCACTCTGGGCATGGCATTTTGAAAAGCCAAAAGGCGTGCTTCGGGGAGTTCTAGTGTTAAGTACCTTGAGTTGTTGTGATATCGGGCTATACAAAACTAACTTCACTGATTGATTGATTGATCAAGGCAAGACGCTCCAGGTGAAGTTATGACATTTTACATTCTTCTACTCATTAAAACCCATGAGCCTAGAAAAGGCAGATGGGTAAAAAGAGGTCCACGTGAGAAGTCTGTGTGGAGGCACCATGGAGGTCCACGTGAGGAGTCTGCGCAGGCAGCATGAGGTCAACGTGAGGAGTCAAAGGGGCCAGTTTTGCAGTGTTGGCCTGTTGCATGATGTGGCTATGATAGTTCTGATGAACAGGGGTAGGGGGGACAAATATTAGACCCACCATTTTTTACGATTTAGATGTGATTTCCTGTATTTCGGAGCAGAAAATAAGCCCATATATGATTATAACAAATAACTTTGGACTTTATTTTTTACTCTAAACTTTTGTGAAGGTAAAGTCTGCGCATAAAACGTATTATTCTGTATGGCTCTACCTCTTTCAGACCATGCTGTATTTGACTCCTAGGCCTCACTCGACCTTAAAATGAAAAAAAACTGAAAGGCAGAGCTGAAAGCACTGAACTTACATAGGCCAATCCTCTATTATTTGTCCATTCTAGAGCTGCATTTGGACCTTAAAAACTAAGCCCGAGCCCGATAACTACAATTTGATTGATAGCTTTTACACCTTCACATGTCCAAATGACCGAGCGTCAAACTAAACTTATGAATCATTCATTATGTTTGTTAAAGATTACATTTATATTTCTAATTTTGAATATATTTAACAATTGACAATAATAAAATATTGTTAAATAAACTAGGAAGGACAGCCAGCCCAAGCCCAAAATCACTGAATCTCCCCGAACCCGTTGGGATTCGAGCAAAGATTTACATCCATATATATCAACAAGAAGAGATATTTGAGATAAATGTCAAATAAATTGTTATTATGGCCTAGTTATATTTTTTCTTTGAGAATACATTATTACATCAACTTCGTTTTTGTCAGCAGTAATATCTGTACCGTGCATATATCCGGGCTTGGTCATGCTTCTTTAGTTTACAGAAAAGATGCAAACCACAACAGAACCAGTTCATTTTGTTTTTCCTTTTAATTCGAGGTGCAACTGTCTAGTGCAATTGTAACGTCACATTTGTGATGGGCTTTAGGGACATGCACAAAACAATAACATACTTCTGCTAGGCATCAATTCTCATTATTGTGTATGACGCTTTAGCCGCCTCACTCTCAAACACTTTATCTGTACAATTAAAAAATAAAACAAATCAACATAAAAAACAATGTCTCCACTTCTGAAAATTAATGACTTGGATGTGTTGTCACTAAAGTGGAGGTTCAAAAACACCTCCCTGAGTTACGACATCACAGGTAGTTTATATCCTGGCAAAACCATAGATATATATTATCACATGTAAAAGATAAATAAAAAATGATATATGTATCTATGGTTATGCACCAGGCACTTGGCAGATTTGCGTTAGAATTTGAGTTGTACAAACTCCTGTAAAAACAGTCCTGCTTCTTCGGTATGTATTTTTAGAGCTCCCTAGGACATTAAAACCATGAACAAAACAAAAAGTCCTAGCCCCTTCCCATTCCTAGAAAAAAAATCCTGCATAAATGTTTCCATCGAACAGGGGAAGAATGTGTGCGGGTCGGGATGAGACTTCAACAACACAAGTCCATAAGATGCAAATGGGTTCGAAAAGTTCATCTCATACAATAAGCAGTCCCGTTTACGGTCGCTCACAGCGCGGTCCATAACAGTCCTCTGTCCTGTTGAAGTTTGCAGAGACAAAACAAAAGTGCATAAACCACAGCACTGGGGAATAAAGTAACGTTAAAAGTGGGGTTGTAAACCGTGCTGATGAGTAGTGCCAGGTCTGTGGGTGGGATGATCATGGCGCAGAGCAGAGCAGCGCTTTCCCCACGAACCCCCATATGCAGACACACCGATTAGAAAAATACCAAAAAGTTCAAGTTTGCTCTGTCCATCCCATCATCACCAAGACGACAATGATACCAGGACGAAGGTGATTGTATGGAGCGGGGGGACAAAGTTGGACATGAAAAATGTGCAACAAAAGAAAGTGGTTGGTCCTGCGGTCGGCGGATTCACAGTATGGCAGAACTCCTCGAAGTGACCTCTTGTTTCCAGTGTGTTCACGCCGACATGTTCTGTGACGGAGGCAGAGCGGCCTGTGTTCCAGCGGAGCCCACAGTAGGCTGGCCGGGGCCCGTGGGAGAGCCCCCAGGCTGCACCTGGGCCTGGAACTGGGCCATCTGCTCTGGGCTGGCCAGGGTCTTCAGTAGGGTGTTCTCCTGCTCTAGCTGGGAGTTCCGCTCGATCAGCTCCTTGATCTGCTCCTTGAGCACTTCTACCTCCTCCCGCACCGCGTACATCAGGTGGCTCTTCACCAGGTCCTGCACACACGGGACACACATTTAATGGTTAGTCTCAACGGTGACACGGCAGAAAAAGAAAGAGGTTTAATTTGGGAATAAGCGTTGAGCATAAGAATTCACTTTTTATGCAAACAAAAAGATATTAATGCATATTTGGCCTTGTAGTATCTTTACTTTCCATCAGTGTTTTCTGTGAAGCTCCAGGAACAATTGTTTTACAATGTAGCAATGGTTACATGTACAAACAGAGCAAAATGCACAGTAAATAATCCTGGAGTGTCATAAAGAACACTGATGGATAGTCAGGGCAACTCCAGGTTTGTCCAAGTGTCCTTTTTTAAAACCTTTGTAATGCCCTCACAGTTAAACTTAATGCCATTATTGCGGATTTTTCCCACTTATTTTACTGACAAAGTAAACAAAAACATATTAGATCATTCTAACCAGGTTTAATTTAATTGGGTTTTTGTCAAGAACATTTGCACCAGCGGTCTAAAAGCGTTTAAAGGTACACTATGGAACTTTTTGCCATTTTTTTAAAAGCTTGATTTTAGTGCTTATTTCACCTTTTAGTGACCCAGCAGCTATGCATGGTTATAATAGCATCATTACTTTCCATCACAGTAGCGCCTTTATGATGCTCAGGATCATTTGTCTTCTCTGGTGACATACCCTCTCCATGGGAAAATAAACCAGAAACCTTAGAAATCAAATCCTAGAGTGGTGGAAAGTAAAGGTGACATACTAGCCACACATAAGCCCTGGGTCACTCAAAGGTCAAATGTGCACTAATATCAATATATATCAATATCAACAACAAAAATATCACCTAAAAAGTTCCATAGTGTACCTTTAATCAATAATATCATTTATCGCAATATACTCTGAGGTAATTAAAAATATGATATTGTGACAGGCCTAATTTAACTGTCTGTTGTGGATGTTGATCAAATGACAAGAAACAAAAATAAGGCTATATATATCTAATGCCAAACAATGTTTAGAACAAAGAGCTTTCAGTGATGTTGACCGCTTTGCTGCTGTGCTATTCAAAAGGTTGGATGTGGTATTTTGTCTTTACTGCACAAAAAAGCGCAATAACAGGGTAGCTCCAGGTTTGGCCGTTTTGCTGACAATGTAAATAAATTGCATATTAAATCAAATGGTAAAAGAGATTCAAATAAAGGTTAGCAAATAAGGTGAGTATTATCAAAAGGATATATTTGAAAAGTTTGAGGAATATTTTTTTAAAGAAATTAGCCAACTGTGCTTTTCCATGGTAATATTATTTCATCAAATGTCTCCCACCTGACCATCTTGGAATGTCCTGTAAAAATTCTAGTAAAAGGATACCTTTGTTAATAAGAAACATCCAAAATATTTGGTCTCTACTGTCAATAGCTTTCTCATGAAAAATCATGAAATGAAGGGTAGTTCAGATGGTTTTTTGGCATCATGTTCTGAAAAGCCATTTTTGAACAGCAATATCTGGAAGATTATCTCACCTGTAGCCTTCAATTTTCTACAGAGTTAATCTGTTACTAAAAGTCCGTCTTTTTTCTGCAAAACTGGGAAATCAGACACTCCTCAAATTTGCGGCAAGGCAAATTTTTTGGACAAGTGCCTAGTACAAAACTAGGTTTTACTTGAGCTACACCCCTGATGTTCCATTTCATAGAGGCAGATTAACTCGGTAGAAATTTTGAAGACTACAGGTGAGATAATTTTATCTTCGTACTAGATTAATTCTGTGATGGTCAGGTGAGAAGATTTTCAGATATTTTATGAATTGACACGGAATAAGCCCAATACAAGATAAATTGCTGCAAAAGTGCTTAAATTAAGGCTGTTTAGGGAGATCGTGAGCAGGTTTGCACTGAATCAAGAGCCAATTGAAAAGAATTAAGAAATTGAAAAGAAATGAATTTAGCATTAACTTAGAAATAAACTCTTAACATAAGAAAAACCTTGAAACTTGAAAAAAATTGAACACAGAAGTCAAAGGCAAGATAAATCATTTTTGTTCCAATCCAAACTCACTCAAAAGCAGCACAAATCCCAATAATTCAAGCACTTTCGAGGCATTTTATCTTTGTTTTTTTTTCAGAGTGACCAAAACAACAACAATTAAACAATCATGCACTAAAATAAATAATATTGATGTCATATTTACTGCTTTTCAGGCCTTGAATTTGGCATGATCAAATGTAATGCCTTTTTAACGATTTAAGACCCTGGGGCTGCCCTGAATAAAGTTATGCTCAGAGGGGCCTGAGACGTTCTGCAGTGGAGCATCCTTCAGCTCCTTCTCTGCTTTGCCCCACATGCAAAGGGAACAAAATGTTCTGCTCCACAGTGGGAGGGGCCAGCCAAGCCACCGCCAAGCTATTTATACCCAGCCGAGGAGAGGCTGCTGCTTGCCTAGCAACACAGGACGGAGACGGGGAGGGAGAGGAGAGCGTGGACCTCCATGTGGGCCACATCATGTCACGAAGCTCGAGGTTTTGGTCCGAGTTGTGACGATTTTTGTCCAGTTTAAAACGCAACACCATGTGCTTTTGCAGGGCAGCTTCAGGCTTGTCCAAGTGAAATTTACAACTTATTAATAACCTTTAAATGCCCTCACGATAAAACTGAAAGCCACCACTGCGGGTCAAAGATTTTTTTTTCCGCTCTTATTTTTCTGACAACATAAATATCATATTAAATAAAATGATAACAGAGATAAAATAAGCTCCTCGCAAAATCTTAATTTTAAAGCATATTCTGACAAAAAATTGCATTTGTATCTTAGTTGTGTAACCAGTAACCAGTGCCTTTGTAACCAGTTTCTTTAAAAAAAATGCTTGAATAAACAATATTTATGTTGATTTTGAGCAGGTTTGAACGGTTTTGAAATCAGAACAAGCTTTAGTTTGTTTAAAATGAGAGAAAATAACCTGTGTGCTTAAAATAAAAAAAATAGACAAAAACTTAGAGGCAAAACAAATCATTCTTATTCCATGGAAAAATCTACGCAAAAATCAGCACAGATGTCGATATTTCAAGCCGCTCAAGTCCCTTTATCTAAAAAATGCAAGACTCGTTGTAAAAATGAATGCTTTTTTGTTATATTGTATGCTTTAAGGCCTTAAATTTTAATCAAATTGAATACATTTTTAATGACCCTGGTGCTGCCCTCTTTGGCATGACCGCACTCTGCTTGAAAAGTCAAGCAACTGTCGCCATTTTAGTCATTCATTCATTCATTGCTGAGGAGAGGTTAAGTTGTTGCAGCCTGTATCCAGAGCTGAGGAAAGGGGACGTTCTTTAAAATGACACTTCCAGCTTGTGTCCAGAGCTGGGCTGGTGCCATGGTTGAACAAGAAGAGGCTCAGTAACGCCGCTCAGCGCATTGATCTAAAAGCAGCCCGTCAGTGTTACATAACAGCGCGGCACATACATGAACACGAGCGGCCTTTCTCCAGGCAGCACACAATAATACGGCACGAAGCACTTACCATCGCCTGCTCGATCTTGTTGTCAATGGCCACCACACTCGCGCCCGAAGAACTGCAGAAAGGAGAGAGAGGCACGTTAGGAGTAGGTCATACTCCGTTTACAGCGGCAAAACGAAAGCTAAAGAAAGAAATAAACACGAATAGAGGCTTCTAGCTGGAAAACATACGCAAACACTGAGGGTCTGAGTGAAGCGAAGCGCAGGTAAACACGGGATCAGAACAGCGCACTGGTATGGAGGAGGAGAATGAATGACACTGTTCCCACTGTCCCCAAACACCGTCCCCTCGGGGAAACCGGCGCGTACCTATCAACCCGCACAGACGCAGTCTCCTTCCCGAGCACGGAGGACAAAAATGAAATGGAGAAATTCCTCAGCTGGCAAACACCAAGGTCCATCGCCACTGCGTAACACTGAGAGTTCATGCTATATCCCGTCCATTAAAAGCCCCACGAGACATCCGGCCGCTGCACGCACTGGGAGTCCAGCGGTGGAAAAGTAGAAAAGCACAGCATTCTGGGGCTGCCTGGAGAAGGCGCCTTTCTGCTGGGACCAGCACAAAGACTGCGGGCAGCAGAAGACTGCGGCTCCGCAAGGCACGGCTCGCTCTCTCCCAGCAGCTCCAAGGCGCGCCCATTGGCTGAAAGGACGCTCATTTGGAGCTCACACGCAGGAGACGCACTCCTATTGGCTGGCCTGGCTGTGGCTTCATCTCACAATAACGTGTGGAGAAATGTCCCCCTCTGCGGGTCACAGCGCACTACAGCAGTCAGTAGAACAAGTGGGATAAATGAATGAACGATCCCACTTTATCAGGATCAGAATAGTTTCCCCATGTTCAGCATCAGTCTTGAATTGTGTTTTGGAATGAGTGTCATCACGGGTCCGGAAAATAAATTTACACACCTTTAGTAGCATTAGAATCAATAGTAGTTGTAGTGGTAGTCAGTAATCAGTATACATGTAATAGTGGTAGAAAGGTCTAATAGTAACAGTAGTCGTAGCAGTGGCAGTGGCAGTAGTATGCATAATTGCATACAGAATATATATAGAAATCGCTGCGGGTTTTAAATTGTTAAACCCCACAGTAATTTCTGCTGCAGTAATAATAATTGATCTTATGGTTTGTGTAGACTCTCAGTCGTCCAGGTAGTGGTCATTGTAGAAAAAGCTTAAATCTTCAACTGGACAGGGTTGGTTGAGTAGAGGACGTTTCACTTCTTGTCGCAGAAGCTTCTTCCTTGCTCTCTTCTGCGACAAGAAGCGAAACGCCCTCAACTCAACCAACCCTGTCCAGTTGAAGATTCAAGTTTTTTCTACAATTGATCTTATAGTAATAGCAGTAGTAGCAATACTAGTAATTGCAATAGCAGTAATTGCAATAGACATAGTGTGTATAGTGGTCCCTCGTTTATCGCTTTCTGGTACCAAGGAATAAGTAAAATAAAGACAAAGGAATTAGTGGTTGTAACTAGCCTGGGCACGCCCATACCCCTCCTCCCGCTGCATTTCATTTCTCTCCGAGTCAGGGTCTGGAAACGAAGGTTAGCATGCTACACGTAGCATCCCGTATGACTGGCCGTCAATCACAGAGCAGGGCGGGACAAGCCGATGACGTGTACTTTGCGACACTTTGAGCGTGTAGTTTGTTTTGCTTCCGTATCTTATGCTACGTTCCCACCGCACGCTTCCAGGGCGGCGGGAGACTCCAGATTCAATTCAAACAAAAAGGCAGACTCGAGTCGAGCTCTCTTGTGGCGCGGTGGGAGCTTTCAGTGCTGCGCACTGCGCTCCGGCGGGGGAGCTCCATAGGGAGCTAGCTTCGTAGCTGCCGGGGCTTCCCCGCTGCTCCCGGCCCGCTG
This sequence comes from Lythrypnus dalli, assembly GCA_011763505.2. NCBI lineage: Eukaryota > Metazoa > Chordata > Actinopteri > Gobiiformes > Gobiidae > Lythrypnus > Lythrypnus dalli. The sequence continues at coordinate 12,439,965 of JAADKR020000022.1, read as the reverse complement.
CGCGGCACGGCCAAGGCTCCCTGTCCATGCGCACCATGCATGTAGGTCCGTCTTGGACCCGGGCAGGACCAGGGCAATAAATGGTAAGGGTTATTAAGTATTATCATATTATTATCAGCTGTACACTTCTTCTTGGTCGCGCTACACAAGTCATCACGTAGCATTGATACGATTGGCTAAAAGCTTCGCACAGTTATGACAGACACTTGTATCAGCCAATAAACGTTTAACCACGCCTCATTTTAGCCTCTTCCCCCGACTAACATCTCACTTGTGATTTAGTCAGGTGTTAACCAGGCTAGGTTGTAACAGGTTCACATTAAGTTTTGAATTGTTATTAATGTAGCTTAAAAATATGGTTTTTCGATTACTTGAAACCCTAATTTATTGAAAACTTGATGCGGCACAGCCTCACCCAGACTCCTCCTCCAGAGGCCCACAGGTAATTTTGACCCAATTTCCATCTATCAATGTTAATGTCATCGACTTAAATATCTCATCCCCTAAACATAATGAAACTGAAATTATGAATAAAATGTCCAGATATTTTCGTTGACTCAAAATAACTAAACGAAAACGAAAAGGGGCTTAAATAATCAAAACTACCAAAGACAATCAAATCATTCAAATTCACAGCCAAAGGAACAGCTCTGTGGTTTGTTAATGAGAGAGAAGGACTATAAAGAAAGAAACATTTATTACAAATAATTTTATGAAATAGTAAAATCTAAATCGAGAAATCTAAAAAAAATTAAATCTATATGTAGAAGCTAACTCTAACAGATCCATACAAAGTCTTTAAAAAATCTAGATAGGACATCACCATAGTCACACATTGGAACAAATGCAAGCTATGGTGTAGAGCAGGGGTCACCAGCCCTTTTCGAATCGAGGGCTACTGCAAGAGCATTAAGTTGTTCGAGGGCTACCAGTTAAAGAAAATATCCCAAAGACTTAAAGTTACACTGCATGATTATAGGATATTAATCAGAACATAATAGAAATATATGACTTAACACAAATACAGGGTAACAAGAACAGAAATAACTGTATTTTGAAGAGTCCATTACAAGAACATTGACTATTTTTATATCTTAGAAAAAGTCTCAAGGGCTACTGGGCATGTCCCAAAGGGAACTTGGGTGCCCGGGGGCACCATGTTGCTAACCCGTTGTGTAGAGCGTAATTGGGCCTAAAAAAATTAAGCCGGACCGACCCGAGGCCAAAAAACTTGAGCAAGAGCACGATAAGCACAATTTGACCGACAGCTTTTTGAAAACACAAACCTGTTTACGGCCCGGAGTTAACATGGAGCGCTGCATTCCCTACACCTCCATCTGTCCAAATGAACGAGCGTTGCTCTAAACGTTCATGTACCCGAGCCCGTGTAAAATTACAGAAATCAAACCCGATCCGAACTGAGCCTGCTGGGTTTGAGCAAAGGTTTACAGCTCCACTCTGGCGGCCATCTTGTGATTGTCTATTCTATTCACGAACTCATGAAAAAGAACAGTAGACCCTGTTTCTTTTTCTAATTCTTTTTCTTTTCTTGGAAAATTTGACTTTGAAAATGTACACACATTTGTCCTCGATCGGATGCCCATGTTCAGTCCTACAACAGGAAAATATCTTAGAACAACTTATTCATAAAAGCCAACATTCACAAATGAGATTTAGTCTGGGGAATCGGGTAAAACGAGGCGTGGTTAATGACTGCCCAGAGCCGTTTTTTGGGTGATACAAGTGTCTATTATAGGTGTCTGTACGTAACTCTTATGGTGCGTTCCAGGAAACTGGTAACTGCGATTTTTACCACTGGAAAATGACGAGATCCAACATCAGAGCGTTTCAGCTGAATAAACTCATCTATAAACACAAGTAAAAATAACCATCTTCTTACATACATATTCACAGTTTGCAGTTGCATGGAGAAATAGAATAGTTTAGAAGAGTCCATTGTAGCACACATTTCTCGGGGATTTCATGCCGCACGACTGACCGTCTGCCCAAAAGCCAACATGAAAAAAGCTCTCTGCACTCAACAGGCTTTGGACAATGTCCTAGACCAACTCAACCCTTGCGATTCAGATGGAGAAGACATAAACATTGAGCTGAGTTCGGACTCTGAAAGGGATTCAGGTGAGAGTTCCCAAATATTCTTTGGCCGCGTGGCTGGCGACTGAGGAGGCATCATTTAGTTCTTATTTTACTTTATTATATATTTGTCGGTGGCTTTAAATGTACTTAAATCTGGCTAAAATGTGACCATAAATGGGTCTTACGTGGGGGGAATATTATTTATTCAAATGATATATTTGTCTCCAATTTGTACCCTGTGTGCAGATGAGGACTGTTACCAACCAGCGGAAAAGAGAGGTCGACCGGAGACACACACTGGGCAAACGCAGAAGGGAAAGGACGGGACAGTATTGCGTGAAAAACCGGTCGGGGAGGCGCTGCTCCACAGCCCCATACAACCATACACCGCAGATGGAACACCCACAGCTATGGCCAGAAGAGCGGTGTCCAGTCGCTCAGCGAGTTTCCAATGCTTCATCACCCTCGACATGCTGCTCACTGTCCGAGAATGCACTGTGCGCCACGGACGCCTCACACAGCAACCCAGCTGGTTCCTGAGCCTTCCTGAACTGAGGGCGTTCATTGCCGTACTTCTCTTGCGGGTTGTGGTCAAACTTCCATCACTTCGTGACGCATGGTCGGCCAAATTGGGGCAACAGATGATGTGACATTTTGACCCAAAACCGCTTCCAATATATTGCGACACTTGCACACATCAGCCAAAAGCACCCTGCGCCGCCACTCAGGAGGGTAGCAGCTTTATTTTTGTTTAGCGTCAAAGGCTGGAGCATTTAATTTATTTCATCTTATGTTTTACACCAGGTGTTCCTTACCTCTGGCGCTACACTGATGGTTTATGCGCCCAAACCGAAAAAGACATATATATGTAAAGGGTACAAGGGGGCAGTTTTTTTCAAGGAATTATTATTAATTAAATATTTAAACAAGTTGAAAATAACATCTATAATAAAAATAAACAAAATTGCATTATTCAACAAAAAAAAAGACATTTTCAATTTGATAAATGCAGCCTACAAGTGTTTTTGGTAAAGTATTACCTCTTTCACCATTGTTTGAGTGACAAGGAGCTCTATGGTAATGCTCAGGGGCGGGGCTTTAGACTTAACAATGTCAGCTTTTTGGTCACATATAGCGACAACAAACTAGTGTTTATAGGAAAGAAACAGCAAACAGGTCGAGGTATGTATTATATGACTCGACCTGCTTCCTTTTTCTCTTCTCTTGTTTCTTCGAGTGTGCGCGTGAGCGGAGCATGTGCGTGTGAGCGGGGCATGTGCGGGGCATGTGCGGCGCATCGCCGTCTCTCACACTGAGCTGCCTCAGCGCGGCCAGGAAAGAGGCGAAAGAGGCTGAAATGCACCAGTGACAGTTATTAGTAGTCATTTGTATTTTGTGGACTCCTTGCGCTTGTGTGCATTTCCGTGTACAATGTGACTATCAGACGTTACGTGCGCAAAGCCAGCACCAAATGTGAGCGAGACCATCTGGAGAGAAAGGACTCCCCGATCTACTGGGTAGGTGCTCGCGATCGACTGGTAGCTCGCGATCGACGTAATGAGCAGCCCTGCTTTAATGTCTCCATTCAAATGTACGCCAATGAAAGTAATTTATACATATGGCAAGAATCCAACACAAGTAGCAGATACACTCACCGAGTTTTTGGGCCATGTTACACAGTGATTGAATCAGTCCTGCTAAAAACTCAATGTCAGCAAAATAGTTGCAATGTTCTTCTCTGGGTCCAACTGGACCCATTCAACAGCTGAAAAATTACAAGTTGTGTCAGAATTCAAATATATTGGCATTATAATAGACATCTCACTTTCAAGACTCAGGCCACTAAAGTCTGTAACGAATACAAATTCAATATCTCAAGCTTTAAATTCATAAGGTCACAACTATCTCTGCAGTCAGCAAAAATGTTGATGCATGTGAGATAGAATATCAGTAGGTTATGTTCTATCTCACATAACTTACTGCTCAACAACTTTGTCTCAGGCAAATAACTGAAGAACTGGTAATATCACATCAGATTGATCACATTGATTTACCTGCGTCTGCTGCTACTCTCGTCAGTTGTTTTTTTTTTTTTTTTTTTTACTTTGAATAATGTTGTATTAACTCTTGTCTTTTAGTATTTGCACTGCTTGTGTAAACTGTATGACATGTATTTATCTTCCTTTATTATAATAACTGTGGATTGCATTTTATCTGCATTGGTATATTTGACTGTAGGTAGGGAGACTCTTTACACTTGTCCAGGGACTATGGATGAAAAATAGCCTTTTTGGCTAATTCCAGTGCATTTACAGAAATGCATATTAATGTACAACATTCCTGCCAAATAAATCAATAATATAAAAACAAAATATACATAATCGTAAAACAAAACACAAATATTATAAATGTTATGAAACAAGCATACCTCGTTACACTTTAATAAAGGGACCTGCTCCATTCATCTGTATGGAGAGAACATTCAATTCAAACAGGCTCAGGAAGTGTTTGCAGGAACAGGCTTTGATAGCTAAAGGCATTTCTCTGATTCTATGGGCTCCGCTGCAGAGGAGCTTCAGCCTCTTTGTCTCATAGATCAGCTCTTTGAGAACATATTGTTCCAACAGATGTTAGACCACTCCCCATAACCTCAGCGTTTGAGGACCATCAGTTCTGGACAGTTGGGGACTTCTGTCACTGAGCAGCAGACTTTGGGATGTTTTGGGTTGAAAGGTTTATAATCACACTGTGACCTTTTTGGTTATAGTATATACTGTATGTAAATATATAAAACACATATAATCAAAGGTAAACTATTTAATATTTCATGTTTAAGTAAGCCCTGAAAACTGTGTCTAAGTCTCAAATTGACTGAAAAGCGTAAAGTGAGTGGAAACAGAGTGTTCTGTGGGAACCGTGGGCATGACAGGACACTGCGTTCTGGGGCATGTCTTGAGCACATTGGACAGGCAGCTTCTCAGTCAGTCTCACTGCAGACGAAAGGAGCCAGCAGACCTTCCCAGCCTCAGATATACGAGATTAAGAGGACTTTGATCATGTCAGTGAAGTGCAAACATTGTCATTATGAGAAGACAAACGTTGGGAAGTCAGAACATGTGTTGTCGAGTTCATGATGTTTGTACTGAAACAGTTGGTAATGAGTTGAATAAAGTGGCCGCTATTTCCTCAAGACTAGACTGTGCTTTGGCGAGAACAAGTGTTCTGTGGTGTGTAACTCAGTAAATATAAAGGATTTTAGCTGGAATATGGTATTGAGGTTCATGTGATTGGCCGAATGTCAACCATGACCATCAAATCATTGTATGGAATGAGTGCATTCACACGGTCAAGCACACCACATTCAAGTGCACAAGAAGAACATGATGTTCTCGAACACACTACGAGCTCTTCAGCACAGCCCAGCTCTTCAAACGTGGAGCTTTTTGAGTACAGGGGACAATAGAAGGTCTCATTTTATGGCACTTTAAGACAAAATCATGTAAACCGCAAACACAGACCTCCACAGCATGTCTCCACACACATTCCATCACAACAGGCCGCATACATGGACACGACGTGAAAACAAAAGCCTATAATGAAATTACAACGCCCCGCTGCACCCTGACCCTCCAGCCCAGGCAACCCACCCTTGCCCTTACAACAAAAACCCCACCACTGTTACCTCTTGAGGTGGTTCTCCAGCTCCCAGAAGAGCAACTGTACAGCCATTGCGTCGCTGCCCTGCGAGCGTCCCGTCCCCGGCAGACACTTCTCTCTCATGGATGCTCCTGTCAGGCTAATCACGCACAGCGATCGAGGTGGGCCCCCCCCTAGCATAACCCCATAAAACCCCCCAGCACCAGAACCTCCTCCGTCCTCCTACCCTCCGCCCTTTGGCCCCGGCCCCCTCTGCCTGTCACTCGCGGGGGCTTCACATACGGGCTCCGACCGATAGAGGGGCATGGGCTGGAGCCGTGTACGGGGATGGGAGATGGGCGGGCGTGTGCACTGTGAAACGCGTCCTAGTATGTCCAGTGCCCCCAGAATCAAGTCACCAACAAACCTATGGACTGCGCACCGATTGGGTGAGAAGCTGGAGCACCGTGACATCAGCCGCTTCCCCCACGCACCGTTACGTAAACCGCCAGCGGAGATTAAGCCGATCGGGCCAATCGGATGAGCCATTTTTGACCACACACCCGTCACAAGCTCCCCCTCTTGCCGCATCCTCTTCAACTCTCCCAACTTCAATGGTTCAGTCCAAACAACATCTCGCAGATATCTTGCAATGCTTAAAAAATACATTGAGCGACCGGCTTGGGTTGGACTGGTTTTGAGCGCTCTGTCGGTTCTGATCAGCCATGCGCACACTCGTGCTCAGGGCTTCTGCTTTCAAGCATCTCACGTGTAACTCCACACTTGCACTCCAGACGACATGGGATGCATGGAAACACTTCCTAAGATCACACTTCTAATGATGACAAATACTACTGCATCAACTTTGGACCTGGAACGGAATTACATCAACAATCACAAAATAGTGCTGAAGGGGGAACATTTTCTTTTTTATTGGAAGTGACCTAAATTATAAACCTCGTTAGGAAAAGGTCAAATAGTCCATTCTGCTTGTGCGGTATGGGTTCGTTAGGCTAAAGCAGACTAGCAATGACAGAAACGTTTTTGGGGGGAATGTCGCTGTTTGCTTTGTGTCTTATCAGACTTCAGAAAAGAAAGTATTGTGGCCGCTGACACGTTCAGGAAATGTCCCTAATCCATCTATCTGTACATCGTGTTCCTTTAGGTTGGGGAGGTCAGTGCGCATGCGACGTTCGAACAAAAACACTGCAGTGAGACAGTTTACTTCCAGCCAATTACAGACGGCACTGGAGAGAGAGCTCGCCAATTGCCGGTGAAGATACCAGCATCAACCTCGCTCATAGGCTCGAAGAGATGATATGTACAGTCATGGCACTTACAAAGGAGGGGCTTGACCCACATATTACCTAACCTCGATGGTAAAGCCGCACATGTGCACACTTGGAAAACAAACTCAGGGGCTGACCCTCATCAAGGCCGATTAAATAAAACTCGTTCTTAAGTCTCGCCCCGTCAGCGCCTTTACTTATAAGCTCATCCTCTGACAAACTGTGGAGAACATTCTTATTGGGCCATGTATTTCCAAAACCATTTGTCATCTTTTTTTCACATTCAAAATGTAGTCCATGCGCATTTTAAAAATGTCCCAAGATCAAACACAGTGATATTTGAGAAGTGAAAAAAGGTTTATCGGATTCACAGAAAGTGTGCAATAATTGTTCAAACAAAATTAGGCCTGTGGTTAAATTTGGGCAACACATTAAAAAAAACAACTCAATATTTAGTAGATCCTCCTTTTGCAGAAATAACAGCTTCAAATGAGAGTCTGTATTCTGGTTGAAGATATTTTTGATCATTCTTTCTTACAAAACATCTCTAGTTCATTCAGGTTTGATGGTTTCTGAGCATGGACCGCTCTCTTTAAGTCACACCACAGATTTTCTATAATACTCAGATCCAGGACTGAGATGGCCATTCCAGAACATTGTACTTGTTCCTCTGCATGAATGCCTCAGTAGATTTTGAGGTGTTTGGGGTCATTCCAAGATCCAGCCCCGGCACAACTTAAACTTTGTCACTGATTCCTGGACATTGGTCTCCAGAATCTGCTGATATTGAGTGCGTCTGTCAACTTTAACAAGATTCCAAGTCCCTGCACTGGCCACACAGCCTCACAGCTGGATGGAACCACCACCAAATTTTACAGTAGGTGTTTTTCTTGGAATTCTGTGTTCTTTTTCCTCCATGCATGACGCTTCTTGTTATATCCAAATAAATTTTAGTTTCATCAGTCCACAGCACCTGATTCCAAAATGAAGCTGGCTTGTCCAAATGTGCTTTAGCAAACCTCAAGTGCGGTGTCTTTGTTTGCGACTTATTTTATCCTAAGAACCAATGATTTATAAAGGAAAATCATGAAAATTAATAAGGTTTCACACCCCACTGTAAGTCTCTGCCAACAGCATGAGATTACCATATTTCCAGTTTTTTTCCAGCATACTGCAATCAAATGTATGTCTAATCTCTTCAGAATATAGCTACACTGCTTTTTTTCTAAATATTTGATTATTTTAAATATTTTATTTTTTGTATTGCGTGGAGCTAAATTTAAGCATGACAAAACATACAATTTAAAAAGGTTTTTCAAAAGAATTACATTTTTTTTATTATTCTTGTCCTGCATTCTCTCTTTTTACATCAGACGGCATGTTTTAAAGTATTCTAGAAACAATGACTGATTATTAAACTATCTGACAATACTTAAAAATATTTGATTAGTAACAAATATTCCAATGAATTGTTTCAGCCCGAGATGCAATTCAGGCCATTCCACTGCTCTTAATCAAAGTGGGGATTTTTGAGAATTTATAAGCCAAGAGTAGACTTTTGCTCAAACACAGCACAAATAAGTGGTGAAGCTAAATGCATTCCACGTAGGGCTGCACAATACATCGCAAAAAATATCAATATTAGTGAATATATATATTGCAAAATCACTCTATTCTTCCATCTGACTGAGGTCGACATTTTTGCATGCACGGCTTAAAACTTTTGGAACAGTAAAATGTGCAAAATCTCGTTTTTAGTTCTAATTTTCCTAATCTATTTTCATTTTAGCCTGGTTTTGGTCCCAATTTTGTCTTTTGTACTTTGTTTTTGTCCGGATTTTGTCTTTTGTGCCTTGTTTGGGTCCTGATTTTGTCTTTTGTGTCTTGTTTGGGTCCTGATTTTGTCTTTTGTGTCTTGTTTTGTTCCTGATATAGTCTTTTGTGGCTTGTTTTGAATTTAACACACAGATGTGAACCAAAAATATCTCGATATCATTAGCATAATGTTGGACACCTGTATCGCATATTGCAAGTTTTTCAATATCATGTGTACGGACAAGAGCAGTATCATGTCAGCTCAAAACATGGCGGTTGCACGTCTCCGCGATGTGCTGTGATGCCCTGAGTCGAAGTGCATCACGACATCAACTGAAAAGACTGCTACAACCAACTATTGCAAAAATAATATCAACTAGGATATTGCTTGCTTTTAATGCAACTTTAAATGCAAATGCAAAAGGTACAAAATTCTGCACTACCTTGTCATGTCTTATCTGAAATGCACTGTCCTATTGAAATAAAATAACAATAAATCTGTACGTTTATCATTTCCAACAAAACATGCAAACAAAGCATTACACAGGAATGAGAAGAAATGTGGATCTTGTGAAGTACATTGAACACAACTTTTGAGCAAAACTTAAAAATAATATCAAGGCTGTTTAAGAAGGCAGGTTTGGAACAAGAAGTGGTAGTCAGTATAAACATCCAAAGAGTTCCAAATGTAATTTCTTAATGTCTCCCTTCTATGTTATCTGCACAACGAAATAATGGTAGATGGTCTCAATTTATATAAATGATTCAATATACACAGAACATTATTTATTTGTGTGGATCCTTTTACTTATATTCTGCATTATTTTTGATCTGGCACACTGGTTAAACATTTTTGAGGATGTGTGCGTTTTGTTTTTCCTAGATTCCCTTTAATGTTTTACCTTGGTTTGCCTTTATGGGTCACAAAGGCGCCGAGCTGAGCGGATGTAAGGAGCTTTAGTTAGTATGGCATGCTTTGCTTTCCATCACAATGGTCTCTATGATTGGATTTCTAAGGTTTCTGGTTAATTTTCCCATGGAGAGGGTATGTCATCAGAGAAGACAATTGATCCTGAAGCATCATAAAGGTCATTGAGATGGAAAGTATAGACGCTGTACTAACAACCTATAGCTGCTGGTTCAATAACTTTTATTTTCTGCTTTGGAGGAGACCAGACTCATTTCTTTTTGGGCTCTGCTTCCGTGCTTATCCTTTACCTTTAAATTATTTTTAATCATTCTACTTTCCCCTGTCTTGGATATATTTTTATTCAATTCTTTTGGTGCGCCAAGACCTTTGGAATAATTTCTTAATGTTTTGTTCTAATAACTTATCCGACGAGTCCTCGACTACAATATTTCAAACATGGCCATGGAACATACAAAGCCTGAGTATAAACACTGTCGTAGATACAAACAAGAAATTCTTTTAATTTAAGACAGAATAATTGCCCTAGAGACTGAAAAAGGACTACATGACACGCTGCCCCTTGAATCCAGTGGAAAGAAATCCACATCTACTTCAAAAAGCAATGGTGCTACTAACAATCTAAGACTTAATGATAAGGTATCATTCTCAAGACTTGCTATCAAGGCTTATAATCAACTTGGTGCCAAGCCAAAACGTCAAAATCCTGGTATAAACAGAAGGCCCAGGTCATGTGAAAAATCACCTGAAATAGAGTCTAAAACTATTCAAAGCAGTGAGTGTGAAAACAAAACAAAACAAAAGAGGGGAAACATTGCTACTGTGCAGAATGTCAAGGCCATGGAAATACTGTTGTTCAGAGATGGAGCCATCGCTGACGTAAACATAAACAAAATACTCACTATCAGTTATCCCAGTTCGACTGTGTGTGACATCGCAGAACTGATGCCAAAAGAAATGAGTAAGAATCCAGGGGTTAAATAACTGATAATACATATCGATGCAGTTGATCCAAGATTGGAACAGTCTGATAAACTAAAAAGGACTTTAGTAAGTTATTTGAAAGTCTTAATTGTCTGGATAAAGAGGCAATACAAATATTTATTAGCGTACCTCTTCCCAACATCGACAGGAGGCAAAATAAACTTCCGACTGCTTCAGCTAAATAACTGGCTGTCCAAAGTCTGTGAGTCGCGAGGACTGCATTTCATCGAGAACGTTAATCTGTTCTGGCAACATGATGACCCGTTTAAAGGGAGAGGCCCTCACTTAAACAGCCGTGGAATGAGACGATTGACAAATAACTATCTCCACGCTTTGAGGGATCAGAGAAGGCCTGAGCAGAAGCCTGGGCTTAAACAGCGAGAGAGGTAAGGAGCGCGAGATGAGCGCCTGCATCGCTATCTAAGAACCCAGCAACAGTTTTAGCCACAGCAGTTAAAGCAGCCCCTTCAGCATCCAGATATTCAGCCACTGCAGGACCTGCACTTCCTTCACAGGATTCAACAACAGTACGTGCATATGCCACCGGTCTGTAGTAATGCAGTGCTGTGATCTTTAATTTCTTGGGGACAGGAACAATAGTTGAGGATTTGAGGCAGTACGGCAATCTTGGGAGGTCGATGAAGACGGGAGACAGTTCAGTGGCACAGTGTTTCAGTTTCAGTTTTTCCGTTTTCTGCCGAGCGATGCTCTGTTCAAGCATAAGCTGCTTTAGCGCATAACTATCTGCCTTTTTCTTTGCCATCTTTCTCTCTCTGGATGATTGCTCATCCACAGAGCACACTACTGCCATCTACATTTCATCAGACCCATAGTGCACCAGGTATTGGCCTGATATTCACAGACAAGGTGCGCGAGACTGTTCCACAGCCCCCCGTGAAAAAACAGAATTGAGGCCAATTGGCGTCGATGGCACGCAGCGTATGGGAACAAATTGACGCCAATCGGCGTCAATGGCACGCAATGAGTTAAGAGCCAGGGAGGGCAGTGTTGCACCTCAGTGAAAAGAGGTGGAAACGTTAAAAACTAAGACAGGGCGGGATGAAACAGGGAAGAGTCAAACAGAGGGCCCACCCGTCTCCCCACCGAATGCCGGCCAAGAGATCCGGAGCAGGGAGGGAGCCAGCACCACCACCTCGGGGGGCATCCCGCCAGCCCCCTGGGACCGCACACCAGGAGAGCACCAAGAACCGCGACCCAGCACCCAACCGGAACCAAGTCGCTGCCGGCGAGGGGTCCATGGTGCTGCCAGCCGGAGAGCCACCCTAGAACTGCAGCGCCCCAAGGGCCGAAGCACTGGGGGACCCCCCAGGCATGCAGGGGGGTTACCTAACATGCTTCCACTGGGTCAGCTAATGCGCAGCTATAATGTGTCCTACCACAACTATGCAGACCATGAACCTGTAGATTCACTCTGTAACAGCATCGAACAGAGCAGTGTGTGGATGCAAAACATCTTTCTCCAGTTAAACTCAGACAAAACTGAAAGGATTGCCTTTGGTCCACAAAAACAAAGAGAAAGTGTTATCAGTCACTTCGAGTCTCTCTAGAACCTAAAAGTCAGATTAGAAATCTAGGAGTAATCATGGACTCAGACCTGAATTTAAACCCACATATTAAAGCAATAACATCAACTGTTTTCTACCATCTGAAAAACATTGCCAAGATCAAAAACATAGTGTCTAAACCAGACTTAGAGAGACTAATCCATGCATTGGTCTCCAGCAGATTAGACTATTGTAACGGACTGCTCACTGGACTCTCTAAACAAGCTGTCAAACAACTGCAGAACATTCAGAACAATGCTGCTCGAGAACCAGAACATGTGACCATATTAGCCCAGTGCCCTGGCTTTATGTTGCTCACAGAATCGACTTAAAAGCAGCTCTGCTTGTCTACAAGTCTCTTCATGGTCTTGCTCCAAAGTACACCTGGAGGGTGCATTTCAGTTTTATCTCATCCACCCCCGGGGCTTTGCCACCGGGGAGCTGTTGAGTCTAGAATTAAATTTAAAATCCATCTCCTTACTTATAAGGTCATAAAGGACACAGCTTCCATCGATCTTCAAAATCTATTAGTGCCATGTCAGCCTAACAGAGCTCTTCGCTCTCAAAATGCTGTAAAAGCACAATTGGAGGTAGTGCCTTTAGCTACCAAGCTCCAGTTTTATGGAATGAACTTTCAGCTCATGTTAAAAAAGCAGATCCAGTTTCTACATTCAAGACTAGGCTTAAAACGTTCTTCTTCGAATTAGCTTATGGTTAGGTTAGCTACAACTCTAATCCCACAGCCTAAAGCTGTCCTAGGAGTAATAATGCTGGGGGAAGCACGAAACACGGAGCCCTGTACTCTTGTTCTTTTTACTTTATAATCTAAGTCTTTAATTAGTTGCACGATTGCATTTGATTTTAGTTTGTTCATTGCTATTAACATAGCAATGAATTATGTCTTCCAAATGCATGGCCTTGAGGCCTTAGATTTGGCATGTTATACCTTTTTTATGATTTAAGACACTGTGGTTGCCTCAATATCACAAATACAGTATAAAGGTGAAAAATGAAGCTAATTAATTAATTATTATCTAGATCATTCACTTGAGCTTGAATTGTGTAATTTTGCAAATCACTTAAAGCTATTAATCCTTCAAAAATATATACGTGTATGTGTGTCTGTGCAGGCCTCTTGCTTGCAGATTGTCCTGTTGGTGCGTGGCGTTGGTGTTGCGTGTGGATCTGCGCAGACTGGCAAAATCCGGTTTTGGAAAAGCTTTGTGCTCTGGCATTTCCAACTGAAGAGCAAAGCCAAGAGCAGGATTGTGCCTCTGTGTCATTATCGATCAGGCCTCAACTTTATAGAATCTGGTTTAAAGGCGTTTCCTGATAAATGGAATCTTGAAAACTTTCAATCATTGTGTAACACTATGCAAAAACTGTTAAACTATTTGGGTAGATTTCCTTCATCAATATTTAGATAACCTGACATGAGACAAGGCACAACAGACAAGCAGGACAAAAAAACAAGAGCAAAATGGAACTAAATTAGGAGAATTAGATCTAAAAATTGAGACTTTTCACATTTAAAAGTTCCACAGTTTGAAAGAGAAGTTGGCAAAAATGTCGATCTCGGACAGAATTTAAGAATTTATTGATTTTGCAATATATTGTGCAACCCTTTTATTGTGGTCTTGAATGCAACTTTGAAATAAGATTAGCGATAAAAACACTGGTGCTGTTTGGAGGCCCCTGGTTGCCTGCTGCTTCTGACGAAGTCAGCTGTGAGTAAATGCAGCCGCAGTACTACAGAACCCTCTCAGCAGGTGCGGAGAAATATATCTCCATCTCACACTGCGCTCCCCACAGACACATGGCTCCAGTGTCCAGAGACAAACAAACATCTGCTGCTGCGTGTGGACTCAAACTCAAGAAATGTTTGTCTTTGCTGACCGTGACTGCACCTTTCAGTTCACAAAGTTCCTGAATGCATTCCCGAGTTCCACTGTTATATAAGAGAGTAAGACGAAAGTGAAAAAGGTATATTTTACAGGGACGTGGTATATTTTTGCAAACCATCAGAAATGTAAATGTTGCTTGTCTACCAATACTTGACTTTCCAAGCACCACCAGACCTAAACCCGTTTTCTAAAGGTCAATAATAACAGGTCTCATTTAAATCTAAAGAGAAATGTTGAAAGAGTGAAACAAACCGAGGGTTCTCAAACTGTGGTCTGTGGCCCACAGGTAACACTTTGGTTCTTCAGGTGTTATTCATGGTCATTTAGAATTTATTTATTTAGGGTGAGATGTTGCAGGTGATTTTTCCTGCAGTGGTCAATAAGATTAAGTTTTCTGTATTTTATGAAGGTTTGTCGGCGAGTCCGCTACAGAAACCCTGGAAGTGACGTCGACAGCCTTCTTCTCTGGCCTTCTCACTCGTGATCCCCTTCACCAATACTGACATGATGTGCATCCACGTGTCATATGTCAGACACAGGACATGAATATTAATCAAAATGTTGGTCATTTCCCTTCAAAGAATTTACGAAACTGAGAGAAGGGCAGCAGGTATCAGCGCCTCGCTTTAAATGTTTTAGTAATGCATTAGATCATACGTGACATTTAGCTTTACTCCCTTAAGGGGAGTGTTTGCCACAAGGTGTAATTGCGACATAGGATGTAACCGTGAGAGAAAAGAACACCATGTGAGCCACAAAATCAGTCTCAACCCGTTGGAAAGCTGGAAATGTGGCTTTTAAAATCATGCAAGATGTGAACACCGGGGTGGGCTGTTTAAAGAAAAGCCCAAAAATCTGAACAACGACTGGTGCCAGTTGGAAATATTTGGTTTTATTTTGTGACATAGTTACAAATACTTTTTCATTTTGAATCTTGTTTAGTTTTTAAATAAATGTATTAGTTGAAAAATATGTACAAATTTAAAATTAGCCTTTTTTTGAAACTCAAAACTCAACAAATCAGGCTAGAAATTTGATATTTAAAATCACTCTGAAAAAACAAAAACATTCAAAATATTGTTAACCCCAAGAGTGGAAAAAGCGGAGGCTGTAAGTGCTACTCATGTTAAGATTGTCGTCACAATGTGACAAAAATGGCATTAAACGGCAATTTCTCATTCAAATCTATGGAAAATCAGTGCAAAATATGTATGTATACATATGTATTGTAAAGATTAGGTATATTTTTTTATTAAATTAGGTGAAACTTTATATTGTAAAAGCCCAGACTGACCAAAAACCTGAAAATGGAAAAAAAAAATTCTAGTGTTGCCTGCAGTGTGTCCGTGTCCCGTTAAAACATCAATGCACAAATATGATTCATATACATCGAAGTACTCGTCTCGTTGCGTGCTGCAGCAGCATGTCCCGCTAGCTTTTTTTAGGTCAGTGAATGAAGGCTTATGTAAACGGTCGTCAATCTCAACCATTTGCGTGACAAGAGCGTCCTCTGGTGGCAGCCCGGGAGAACGACACACGATGCCCCTGCGTTTTTCCAAAGTCAAATCCCGCATTAATGAATGATTTATCAGGCCAGAGGTGCGTCTGTGTCGCTCGTGTGTTTAAGGATGAAAAAGTGCCTTGGCTGGACTTACATAAGCGAGATGTAGAGCGAGAATCCGAGGCAGGCGGCGACAGTGTGTGGTGTAAAGCAGTTGGTTGGGGAGAGGAGGTTCATAGTGATGTAGATCTTTTATCTTTATTAATGCCCTCACAGTTACATTTAATGCCACTATTGCAGGACAAATGAAAACTTTTTCCCTCTTTACTTACTGACAATGTAAATAAAACGCATATTAAATCAATCGATAATGGGGATGAAGTGAAAATAAGATTGGTAAAAGCAAAAGAATATCGTTGTACAGTTTGAGGGATGTTTTTTAAAAAAAAATTAAAAACTTCATGAGAATGTTGTATTGATTTTAAAAAGCAAGTAGATTGATTTAAAAACTAAACATTATTTTAAAGCACATTCTGACAAAAATATGTGCATTTTGTCATTGAACAATGTCTTTAAAAAGTGCTTGAATAAACATTTATGTTGACTTTGAGCAGGCTTGAACTGTCTTGAATTTTGAACAAGCTTTATTTTGTTCATTTAAAATGAGAGAAATTAACTTGTGCGCTTAAAAAAAGAATAATAATACATTTGAAATGTGACAAAAAAGTCAAAATTAAAATAAATCGTTCTGGTTCCATGGACAAATGTACTTAAAATCAGCACAAATGTTGATCATTCAAGCCATTAAAGTCCCTTTAACTAAAACATTTAAGCTTTTATGCTTTTTTGTTATATTTAATCCTTTAAAGACTTGAATTGGGCATGATCAAATGTAATACCTTTCAAATGACATAAGACCCTGGGCCTGTCCTGGTAAAGGAGCGTACACGTGACATGCAGAGTCCATGAATAAATCCTGAGGGACACAGACGGGTCAAGAGGTTATATATCTGTCGTTTTGGCTCTTGTCACATAAAGATGTACGCAGTTAAAAATCTTCTAGGGCTACACTACATCAAATACCATGATTGCAATATTAGATTAGACCTGTCACGAAAATTACTATATCGACTTATCGTTCCATAAATTACAAATAAATGAAACATTTTTGGGCTCAATATTTAATGTCAGTGCATTTGCTTACATTTTTCTGTTCTATTTTAGCGATGCTTGAATAATTTCTCTGTGTTTTACCAAGTGTCATGTTTATTGCATCTTGTATTATTGAAGATATTTTAATACATACCGTACTTTAAGAACCAAGGAAAGCTGACGTTTCCATTTTCAGAGTTTGTTTCAGCAGCATCAAGTGGCCCTCAATAATAGAATTTATCACACCTTTTTCCTTATTCCTATATACTTATGACTAATATCATGATGTATTTTAGTTGAAGAAATAAACACTGTAGACAAAAAATATAGAGGACACCGTGATGGAAAGTAAAGGTGCCATACTGACCACCCATAGCCATCTTAATTAAAGCATTGGCAAAAATCTGAATTTCACTGGAAAAAGGCCACCTTACAAGATAAATGGCTGCAAAAGTGCTTGAATTAAGGTGGTTTATGCAGATTGCAAGCAGGAGAGTCAAAGGAACAAGGATTAACTCGTTTATCACAACAGATTTTAACGTGCGGTTAAAATAAGAAAAAATATTGGTCTGCAGTAAGATAAAATGCTATAAAGTTGACAAATATTGTTCATGAAGCTGAAATCTTCTGCAATGTATAATAGCAGTTCTAGTATATTTTGCTGACAAGACTTACTTTGCATACAATACAACATTAAGGTGAGACACTGCAAGTGAAAAGGAAAAAATATACCGTAAATTCCTGCCTATATGCTGCACCTGAGTGTAAACCGCACGCTCTAATTTTAGAAAGAAAATCAATTTTGTACTTGTATAGGCTGCACCGGATTATAAGCCGCAGGTATCC
>JAADKR020000022.1:12363003-12375325 GCA_011763505.2 Lythrypnus dalli | reverse complement strand
CGTACAAAACATCTCTAGTTCATTAAGGTTTGATGGTTTCTGAGCATCTTTAAGTCACACCACTAATTTTCAATAATGTTCAGGTCTGGGGGTGAGATGAACATTCCAGAACGTTATAGTATGGACGACTGAGAGTCTACACAAACGGATTCCAGAACGTTGTATTTGTTCCGCTGCATGAATGCCTTTGTAGATTTTGAGCAGGGTTTTGTGGAAAGACCCAGCCTCGGCACAACTTAAACTTTGTCACTGATTCTTGGACATTGGTCTCCAGAATCTGTTGATATTGAGTGAAATCCATGCGTCCTCAACTTTAACAAGATTCCCAGTCCTTGCCCTGGCCACACAGCCCCACAGCAGGATGGAACCACCACCAAATTTTACTGTAGGTAGCAGGTGTTTATCTTGGAATGCTTTGTTATTTTTTCCTCCATGCACAACGCTTCTTGTTTTGTCCAAATAAATCAGTTTTAGTTTAATTAGTCCACAGCACCTTATTCCAGAAGCTGACTTGTCCAAATGTGCTTTAGCAAACCTCAAGCGACAGTTCTAACATCCCAGTTTTTCACAGGGATGAATTTATATGAAACTTTCACCACTGTAAGGGTCATTTTTTAATGAAACACCTACACACCTACAAACTAATTACCTGCAAATTCATGAGATTGTCACGACTGGCTTGATGAGGTGACAGGAAATAAAAAGGTAACATTTGTGGGTGGCTGGAGACTGGCTGAGAGCATGGCTGAGCATAGGGAGCCAGGTTTAGACAGTCTTCTTAAAGAGTGGCATTTGCAGAGAAGCCACGCCCAGCAGCACAGATGAGGTAGGAGGAGCAGCAGCAGAACAGAACTCCCTCACCACACAAACACACACACATAAACACACACACACACACACACACACACACACTGATCTAGGCTACATCCACACGCAGACAAAATGTTCATAGCTTTTTATTTAAAGATGTTTGCACTCTTAAGTGCACTTGTGGAACTGTAGCAGGCATAGCTTTCCATTAATCTGTACATCTCTCTCCCAGATATGGCAGCTGATGACAAGGTTGCCATCCTCACAGACGACGAGGAGGAGCAGAAGGGGAGATATGCTCTATCTGAGTCCTTCAACTCCCTGACCCTCCGGCAGAATGCCTCGCCTTCCACTGATCCACCCACCACCCCGCCCCCTCCACCGGACCCGCTCAACTGCTGCCAGCGCCTTTTTCTGCGTCTCAACACCCATCTGCTGGTCTCCAAAGTCTTCTACTTCTTTTTCTACGCCGCATACGGTTCACTGCACCCACTGCTAGCCGTGTACTACAAGCAGCTGGGCATGTCGGCCAGCCGCAGTGGCATGCTGGTGGGCATCCGCTACTTCATTGAGTTCTGCAGTGCGCCGTTCTGGGGCGTAGTTGCTGACCGGTTTAAGAAGGGCAAGGTCGTGCTGCTGTTCTCCGTGTTCTGCTGGCTTACCTTCAACTGCGGCATTGGCTTTGTCAAACCAGCAGAGATGAAATGTGTGGAGCTTTATCTACCCACAACAACTACTACAACAACAACAACAACAACTGCAGCTGTTACTACAACTCTTCTCTCACAAAGCAACATGTCTCAGATTACCAGCTCCACCTTACTGACGAATTTGTCCGAGTTGAACAGTGACATTAGTGATATTGCACACTCAGGAAGGAGACGTCGCAATGTGATTCCTGCATTCCAAGAACTGCTCTCCACCATCTCCACCACCTCCACCCCTGGCCCCAAAATTTCCATAATCTCCACCAGAGGACCCACCACCTCTAATCCTGGTCTCACTTTCTCCACCCATGGTCTCACCACCCCCAACCCCGCCACCGCTACCCCTGACCCCAGAAACTCCACGCCTGCCGCTCCACCTGAGGACAGTGACTCTGGAAATGGCACCCTGCCCCCCCCCAACACCACAATTGTCCCCAAGCCCACCTCAGCCAAGGAGTACCAAATTACCTACAACGAAGATCAAGTGGAGGCCATCTTCTTGCTCATCCTGCTGGTGGTAATTGTGGGTGAGTTCTTCAGCGCACCTGCCATCACCATTGTGGACACGGTCACACTGCAGTACCTGGGCAGGGCACGGGACCGCTACGGGCTGCAGCGGATGTGGGGGTCTCTGGGCTGGGGGCTGGCCATGCTGCTGGTGGGCATCAGCATAGACCACACGCATGTGACTGCCATGATCGAGGGGCTGGGCTGCGTGGTGCCAGACTTCCGACTGCACAACTACCGCATTGCCTTCATCGTTTTCGGTGTGCTCATGGGGCTGGCCTTTGCCGTGGCCACGCAGTTCCATTTCGAGAAGGGTGAGGGGTATCTGTCAGAGGTACCCGAGGGAGTTGTCATGGAGCAGGAGCAACAACAGGTATGTGTTGTCTTAGTGCATCTAATTTGGGACTGGACACTGTGAGAATACATGCAGATATTTGTCAACTGTCTCAACTGTGATCTCAATATTATTGCAGTATTTTACCAAAACTTTACTTCGCAGTGTGTACCATTAATATGCAACAAAAATAATAACTAAATATTTTTTTGATAAATTATTATGATAAACACTTTAAAACACAAAATTAGGAAGTCTGACTGAAATTAAACTTTAGCACATGTTACCATACATTTTGTTTTTGCTCACAGAAAGATCTGTAAAACTTGTTTAGATAGAAGACTTCAGTGATTTTGTAATGCAGGGTCTGAAGACGGGCGCTCTATTGACTGAGCCAAAGAGGAGATGCATAGATAGAGGCTCACGCAGTCTTAAGAGGGAGGCGATAGAGGCTTGACTCACGAGCAAAGGCGTTCAGGGACACTCGGAGAAGTGATTCTCACGTTGTCGAGGACAGGCAGGGATCAGACACCTGGTGGACCAACACGGGGAGGGACAGGCAGAGAGTCGGTGTTGAGGACAGGCAGGGATCGGTTACTGGGCTACCAGGCTCCCTCTAACTCTGGCCTCTCTCCAGGTCCCCCCAGAGTCCGGCCCGTCTCCAGAGCAGAGTGCAGACCCAGAGTTCCACTACAGCAGCCTGCTGAGGCTTCTGTGCAGCGTGCGCTACAGCTCGGTGCTCTTTGTGGCCTGGTTCATGGGTTTTGGTTATGGCTTTGTCTTCAGCTTCCTGTTTTGGCACCTGGAGGATCTGGGGGGCACCACCACGCTGTTTGGGGTCTGCTCAGTGCTCAGCCATGTGTCTGAACTGGCCGCATATTTCACCAGCCATAAGCTTATCGAATTGGTGGGACACGTCAGGTATGCTGCATAGATCTGTTGTTAAATGTTCTGTATTCATTCATTCAGGATTTAACAAAGTTTAAAGGACCAATACCTGAATTTTTTCTTTGTAATTTTTCCTTTTTTATTGTGTCCAAACTCCTAACTTTTCTCACACTTTTCTAACATCTACTTTCTCCACAGGGATGAATTTAGAAGCACATTTTACAACCACCAGGGTCACTTTTTACAGTCACTGTCGTAATATTGCAAACAACAACTGTTAGTTCTTGAGCAAGAAAAACATACTTACATTTACAGTGGTATGAAAAGGTTTTGGCACCTCTGATAATTTTCAAAAACCTACAACATCATCTTGCTGCATAAGGAGTTATTGTGCATTGTTCAACTATTCAGCACACTTTGCATGAAGAAGATGCTGCATGGGAGAGTAATGCAGAAGAAGCCTTTTCTGCCATACGCCACAAACCAAGTCCCTTAAAGGTTTGCTGAAGCACATTCAGACAAGCCTGCACTGTGGACTGATTAAACTAAGAGTTATTTGGACATAAAAAAGGGCAGT
Organism: Lythrypnus dalli; assembly: GCA_011763505.2. Classification (NCBI taxonomy): domain Eukaryota; kingdom Metazoa; phylum Chordata; class Actinopteri; order Gobiiformes; family Gobiidae; genus Lythrypnus; species Lythrypnus dalli. Next base: position 12,371,502 of record JAADKR020000022.1, on the reverse strand, counting down.
TTGCATGGCGGAAAAAGAACACAGCTTAAAAACACTTGCTGTCCACAGTAAAATGTGGTTGTTGTTCCATCATGCTGTGAGGCTGCGGCCAGTGCAGCTGCTGGTAATCTTGTTTAAGTTGAGGGTCGCTTGAATTCCAATTTAATCAGCAGATTCTTGAGAACACTATTCACGAATCCGTGACAAAGTTGAAGTTGCACTTAGGCTGATCCAAACAACCAATGATTTATAAATGAAAATTATAATAATCATCAGGGGTTCCCAGACTTTCAACAAGACAATGACCCAAAACACTGCTCAAAATCCACTAAGAGGAACAGACATGCAGAGGAACTAGTACAACGTTCTGGAATGGCCATCTTAGTCCCAGAACTGAATATTATTGAAAATCTGTGGTGAAGAGGGCTGTACATTTAGGCCCCTGTCTTATTATGTTTAAATAATTATTCCACACTTACAGGAAATCCTATAAACTTCACTTCACCTCTCAAATATCACTTTGTTCGTCTGCTATATGTAACTGAAATTGCTGATCCAAACAACCAATGATTGATAAAGGAAAATCATGAAAATGATCAGGGGTGCCCAAACGTTTTCATAACACTGTCGATGTACAGTGTCTTTTAACATGTCTACCTTTACAATTACTGAAAGAGGGAAAAAACAATTTCATTCTACGACTAGGAGAAATATCAAGTCTAGGGTTTTTAATACACTACCTTAGACTTGGTTTTATATGTGTCAGAACTGCTAATGTAAATAAAAAAATGAGTTCACCTGGTACTGCTGCTCAAAGATTTTAAAGTACGCAGTGTACTGATCATTTTAAGATGGATAAGAAGTTAATGAAAATTTCCTTCCCTACATTTTTAATTGGAAGAGAAGGATGGACCCAGTTAGCCAACAGGTCACCTGGTTTGAATGCAGTGTTTACATCAACAGACAATCGGGTGGCGCATGTGTATGTGTTGTAAAAATCCGGTTGTTTGTTGCTCTTGTTATTTCACACAAGACAAGTTTGAGGAGCTTTCCCAGGATATTTCTGTAAAATATATCTAAGTGATTGAAGTCTGGAGGGAAGAAAAATGCTTGTGAGAAAGTTTGTGTTTTGTTTGTGTCCCCCTCCTCCAATTTCGTGAAAAATCTGAGTGCTTCGAGCTTTTCTGCAACACTTCTTTGTGCAGTTTCTGGCTCATCTTTACTCCAAAAGAATGGACTGCTTCTTGTTTTAATCAGCTTTTCTTTGCATCAGGGTTTTTAAAATCCTCTGAGTGCAAAGTGCAAATTCTTACCTGCTTGTTCACGTTGAAATAATCAGGATTTCTGTGCATTTTTTGATCCATTTTTGTAGTAAAGGCTTGTTGTCAAGAGGGTAATTCTCAGCTGACTATCACAAAATTAAAAAAAAAATCTAGTAGGAAGATTAGGGGTGTAACGATGCATCATGTCACGAACCACCGTGGTGCTACAAGCTCACGCTTTAGTCTATATACTGTATTTTATAAGCTAAGACGCGTGTGTTATGCGTGTGTGCGCATTCCCAATGTAGTGATGCTAATGGATGTTATGGAGTTTATTATGACTTATGATCTTTGGATAAACTCCAGGATAGTTGATAAGACAACTCCAGACCTCATGGTAACCCGTTCACATTGAGAAAAATGGAAGGTGTGATCCCAGCCTTTGATCAGGACTCCTTAAGGGAGCAAAGGCTAATTTCACAGAATCCTGTGAAAAGACATTTTTTGTGACTTCTCTTGAGGGAAATTAACCACACTCTTAAAAGACTTGATTTTATATCAAATTTTAGTGTTTATGCGGATTCCGATTAAGGGTGTAGAGCTGGTCCAGTGTTCCGCGCCTGCAAACCGTCCCAGTGCATGCTGGAGGTCCTGATTTGAGGAAGGCAACAGAACAACATAATCTGCAAACAGCAGCGATGAGATCCTGAGGTCACCAAACAAGACCCCTTCCGGCCCCTGGCTGCGCCTAGAAATTCTGTCCGTATAAATTCTGAACAGAACCGGTGACAAAGGACAGCCCTGGTGGAGAACAACATGCACCGGGAACAGGTCTGACTTCCTGCCGGCAATGTGAACCAGACTCCTGCTGCGGTCGTACAGGGAACGGACAGCCCTTAGCAAAGGACCCCCGACCCCATACTCTCGCAGCACCCCCACAGGATACCACGAGGGACACGGTCGAACGCCTTCTCCAGATCCACAAAGCACATGTGGACTGGATGGGCGTACTCCCATGAACCCTCGAGCACCCGATGAAAGGTGTAGAGCTGGTCCAGTGTTTCGCGACTGGGACAAAAACCACACAGTTCCTCCTAAATCCGAGGTTCGACCATCGGTCGGATTCTCCTCTCAAGTACCCCGGAATAGACCTTACCGGGGAGCCCTCTGAAGTAATTTACGTGGCCATAAGCTCCTCCCCTGCTGCTGAAAGACCAGGACAAACTTTCAGTAAACAAAGCAGCATGGACCACCCAACAGGAAAGCTACCGGTACCTCGGCTTGCTATAACTGAATGTACGGCTAAACAGCCAAAAAAGCAAAAGAAAACTCGGAAGAGAAGAAAGAAGACCAACATATTAAAGACCAAAGAAGAGTGCAAAGCTGAAGAAACATTGGTTACACTTTTTCGACATGGAGAGCCAAACTTGGAGATTGTCTTCCAGACTACCAAAGTCAATGCATATGCGTACATGTGCAGGGCTCGTGCTTGAGTTCGTGCACTTTCACAGAGATTGTCCTGTGGTGATGTTTACGAGTAGGCTATTTGGACTTACAGTACCAAAAACAACCACAAAAAACCCACAAATATGAGGATTTTTTTTTTTTTTAAATCACTTCGACAAAACAAGGCAAAACAACCTCCCACTTTTAATATAATTTTAACAATAATTTGGCTTTTCAAAAAAGTAAGTTTGAAGCTGATACTTGTTGTCAGTTTTTTGGAATATGGCTCAATATATGTGAAACTGATTGTCCAAGAGAGACCATGTTTTGGAGAATGTTGAAGCAAACACCAGAAATAGAAGCAGAAGTGATATAGTATTTTATCTGCAAAACTGGGAGCTCAGGAACTCTTCAAATTTTCTTCAAGCCAATTTGGGCAATTTTTGCTTACAAAACTAGGTTCTGCTTGAGCTACAGCCCTGACGTTCCATGTCTGGAGGCTCTTTGTAACAGATAAACGCTATAGGAAATTTGAAGGCCACAGGTGAGAGAGTTTTCCAGATATTGCTGTTTAAAAATGGCTTTTCATAGCATGATGCCAAAAATCGTCTGAACTACTCTTCATTCAATGACTTTTCTTTTGAAAACTACTGACAGTAGAGACCTAATATTTTGGATTTTTCTTATTAACAAGCGTATATTTTTACTAGATTTTTTACAGGACTTTCTGAGATGGTCAGGTGGGAGGCATTTTATAAAATGACACTGAAGTATTTTGGCGTCCTCCTACATAGCAGGAGGCTAGCTGTGTTTGTTCTGAGTCCCTTTCAGGTCATGTGACCGCCCTTGTGCATTAGCCGATTTGGTCTGTTTATGTGACTTTTACTGCAAAGACAGATGCCTGGATTATTACAAAACCACATACCTTCGTGCACATGTGGAGCACCCTTTTCTTTGTTGACAGACATACAGTAAGACAGACCGTAAAAATGCCATGTTGTTCATCGTTCGTTTGAATATGCTGCAGGTGGTTCTTCCTCGTTTGGAAGGCGTGATGTTTGTCTGCAGCCTTAGGCTGCTGATTCTGGCTGCACCTGTTCACTGCAGTGTGTACACAGGCAGACACGGACCTTGCACTCCATCAACACTTCATAGAACTAACCAGAACTAATCTAGCATGTTTTTTAATGCACCTATGATTAAACTGCTCGTATCACAAAAACATTAAAATTTTGATTTTACCTACATTTGGTAATAAAAGACCATTTTTGTGAGTTGAAAAAAATCACTTCTGCACTGGCTATGGATCAATGGATGTGAAGTAGACACAGGTAAACAATCCTTATTGGTCTCTGTAAATCCATTGGAATCAATGGAATCAGTGGCCATATGAACTGTAAAGTGTTTTTCCACAGACATTCGATAAACATGACCAAATCACCATGAACCAGGGACACAATGTGACACATTAAGCTTAAAATGTGAGAAGATAACATTGACAGGAAAAAATATACCGAATGAATGGAGGACAGAACTGATAGTAGTAAAGCTAGCTTGGCTTGTCACAATTAACAGCATGTGAAGTTCGATATTTTAAGACTGGAACATATTGCGATAAACAATATTATTGAGACCTACTTGATGCTTTTCAAACTAAATGCCAATTTAATGATGATCAAAATCACACGTCACGTTTTAACGCTTATTCATACTTAAGACCTAAGATGCGTACAGGGCTTTGTAGCTATTGCTCGCATTAGCCAAATGCGGCCAACATACATTTCTACTAATTAAACAATGTATTTATTGAGAGGAAGTGTGCATAAACAGGACAAATTGAAAACGGCAGGTTCCTACTCTGCAGTACACACAAGCTGAGGATCACGCGTATGTTTGTGTCGTAGCACCACATTCTGGGTCCTGGCTACAAATGATCTTACTGTCTATAAATAGCAGTATCTTTTTTCTATAATTCAGATTTTTTTCAGATAGGTATGGAGTAATAGATGAAAATGTAGTTATTTTTCCCCACTCATGTCATTGACTGTGGGTCAATTTGCGGAACATCTCCCTGTACTAGCCGGCACAAAAATCCTTAGGAGCTCCATGAGAGTGTTTGAGATTGACCAAATCTCTATAGCACTTGTAATCCCATCCATCCATCTTCCTCTGCTCCATCCGTTTCCGGGCCAGGGGGCAGCAGTCCAAGCTATTTAAAAATTAAAATTAATCAATTCAAATTGTGATAATTTGTGCAGCCCACAAGTGCAACTTATACAAAATTGGAACATATTTGTTTTGGAGAGAGGCTAGCTCTTGGTAGACAATACAACTTTGTGAAAACACAGGAAAACTTCTCCAAATAATCATGTCAACGTGTTGGTTGCAATAATCACACTGAAGCATCCTCAATAATTGAGTTGTCTGAACCCTGTGTCCACACTCTGAGCTCATCCTGCCCTTGTGCCGCCCTTGTGCCTCACTGTTTTAACTGCTTTCTAGAGCTGTCTTACATGGATATTAAATCTTATTTTAATCAGATTTTATACAATTCATACAATTTATTCAAGATATATCCAGCTGTAGATGCGAAGACCAGTAAGACAGTGTTCTTGTTTTAAGATTTTTTTGTGGATAGTCAGACATTGTTCCTTGTTTTTTTTTTTTATCGTTTCTTGTTTTTTCCCTAGATGTTAAAAAGCAATATTTCCTAACATCAAGAATAGATTTTTAAATGGTTACACCTGGCATAAAAATAGCACAGCATTTGATAAAATGAACATGATACCAACAGTAAAGCATGGTAGTGAGAGTGTACAGGTCTGTGGCTACTTTGCTGCCTCAGGACCAGGACATCTTGCTGTGATTGAGGGAAAAATAAATTCTGGTGTTTACCAAAAGATCCTGAAGGACATCATCCTGCCATCAGTTTGTGCCCTCAAACTGAACTCTTGCAGCAGAACAAAGATCGGAAGTCCACCTCTGAATGGCTCAAAAAAGATAATGATGAAGGTTTTGGAGTGGCCAAGTCAAAGTTTGGATTTAAATTCAATTGAGATGCTGTGGTGTGACCTTAAACGGGCAGTTCACGTAAGAAAACCCTCCAATATGGTAGAGTTGAAACAATTCTGCAAAGACGAGTGGGCCAAAGTCCACAGACTCGTCATCAATTTTCGCAAACGCTTGATTTCTGTTATTGCTGCCAAAGGTGGAACAACTCACTATTAGGAGGGCAGTTACTTTTTCACATAGGGCCACATAGATGTGGATCTTTTTGTGCCTTAAAAATGTAAGCATCATTTAGAAACTGCATTATGTATTTTCTTGGGTTGTCTCTTTTTCACGTCATTGCATAAATCGGGATTATAATATGTCATGAACTTGTATGTATCATGTATGAATCGTATTGCCAATTACAAGGCAATGCACACCCATGTACTCCAAAGTGAAACAAGTACTGCATACTCCACAGTGAAGCAAGTACTGCATACTCCACCAAGTGACAAGCTAGAAGTGTCTGAAGCGTTTTGTCGTGTTTGGTGGGCAACCCTAACTGTGCAGTTGTGTCTCTCTAAATTCGCACAGATTCTGGGCATTGCAATCTTTAAATCTGCACTTTGAAAATGGATAATGATCCGTAGAAACAGATGATTAGTTGTAAAGATAAATCCGTAGACTCATAGATTTACTACAGTAGAACGTTTGGGGAGTTTCAAACAAGTACAATTCTCAAAGAGACTGTAATTGTCTAAAAACTTACAAAATGCAACAAAATAGCTTCCTTTATGTTTTACCAGTTTTATGTTAGTGAAAACATTGGTAATATTCACATTTTTAGCCAATACATGTCAAGCTTGATCATGATTTGTGGGCCAGAATGAAGCGCGTGACAGGCCGCATTTTGCCCTTGGGCCTTGTTTGCCATGGTTTAGGCTTAAAAATATCAACGTTGAAATTTTGAGACGCTACAGCAGCCCTATTTGGAGCAGATCTGTGACAGCAAGTGAGGAAGGTCTGTGCTGGCAGGAGCAGGGCAGCAACTGATTATTCTATTAAATGTACCAATACTATACAGCCAAGGATGTGTGTATATACTGTTTGTAATTTTAAATGTATGTGTTCATTGTTAAAAGTAGCAACCCCAGATTACATGAGCTGAAATGTATATAAAAATGTTCTAGTCTGAAGAGGGTAGGTCTATTGAAAAACTTTCCTGGATTGACAAGTCCCGCTCCACCCAGGTCCTTGAGTTTACTGTACTAAGCTGACATGTTGAGCTTGTAACCATGTTCTATCATTGTGCACTCATGAAGACATGAAGACAAATCCTTTGTTTCATTCATTTATGTTTGAGCTTTAGCGTGCCATGGGGTTTCAGGGCCTTCTAAAGCGACCTGTTCTCACTCAAACACATACACAGTTTGCTTTTTACATGGCATTAGTGCCCTCTTACTCTTTGTTTCCCAGACAAAAATATATCTGCTCTGGCTTCTTGACCGTCCAGACTTTCCAGTGTTTGTTATACTGGGGTTTATTCAGTTGTACATTCCTTTAAAGTTTCATACATTATTCGGGCATTTACAACAAGCTATTTTTCTGAAGAAAATGTATAGTTTTAAATAAAACAAAACGCAACTCCAGGTCAATACTAGAGCTACTAAAGGAACTCAATATATTGTTTTGGTGCTATTTCCCATATATAAAAATGGTGTGTATTGATTGCTCCACAGAGTGCTGTACATTGGTCTGGCCTGTAACACTGCGCGGTATCTCTACATCTCCTACATCAGCAACGCCTGGTCTGTGCTGCCCATGGAGGTGCTGCAAGGTAACATCACCTCAGATCATCAGCAGACTTTATGACCACAGTAGTTGTATAGTAAGTCAGCTGTAGGTTCTATTAACACAGTAACTGTGTAGTAGGTTAGCCGTAGACTCTATGATCACAGTAATTGTAGTTGGTCAGCTATAGGCTCTATGATCACAGTAACTGTGTAGTAGGTCAGCAGAAGACTCTATGATCACAGTAACTATAGTAGGTCAGCTGTAGACTATATGATCACAGTAACTGTGTAGCAGGTCCGCAGTAGGCTCCATGATCACAGTAACTGAAATCATGTGCAGTCGCATTTGCAGTTGAGAACCTACTCCCAAACAGTCTCTGTTTAAGCTGTTTTAAACACCAGAGATTGCAATTGTTTTTATCGTTTTTACTTTTTAATATGTATATAAAAGTAAATCTTTAATTCTTTTATTTTTTTTTGTCTAAAACTTTTAATGAATGGACACTTGGTTTTATATTTTAAGTACACTGGCAGAACTTTCAGCTACATATAGTGGGGAGAACAAGTATTTGATACACTGCAAATTTGTCAGGTTTTCCCACTTGCAAAGCATGTAGAAGTCTGTAATTTATATCAAAAGTACTCTTCAATTGTGAGTGATTGAATCTAAAACAAAAATCCAGAAAATCACATGGTGTGGTTTTTAAATAATGATTTTGCATTTTATTGCATGACATAAGTATTTGATACATCAGCAAATCAGAACTCAATATTTGGTACAGAAACTTTTGTTTGCAATTACAGAGACCAGACGTTTCTTGTAGTTCTTGACCAGGTTTGCACACACCACAGCAGGGATTTGTCCCACTCCTCCATACAGATCTCCTCCAGAGCCTTCAGATTTCGGGGCTGTTGCTGGACCACACGGACTTTAAGCTCCCTCCAAAGATTTTCAATTGGATTCAGGTCTGGAGACTGGCGAGGCCACTCCAGGACCTTGAGATGTTTCCTACGGAGCCACTCCTTAG
>JAADKR020000022.1:11940460-11952549 GCA_011763505.2 Lythrypnus dalli | reverse complement strand
ACAAATGTTTCATCGGGTTATAAGTTTAAACTTGTGTGACCGGCTGAACAAACAAGCCTGTGTGGTCAAGCAGGGTTTCTCTCCGAGACAAACGCTAAAAGGATTTCAGTGTATGTTCATTTATATCTGCCGGCGCTGCCCATTCAGAAAGTTGTGGACAGTAAAGACCTTTTGTTGAAGCACACATAAGCTACAGTGGTCGGAAAAAGTTTGCTCCTGATGGTTTTCATGATGTTCCTTTATAAATCTTTGGTTGTTTGGATCAGAAATGTCAGTTTAATATATCATATAGCAGACGAACACAGTGATATTTGAGAAATGAAATGAAGTGTATATGATTTACAGAAAGTGTGCATTAATTATTCAAACATAATTAGGCAGGTGCGTAAATTCAGGCGCCCCCCCAAAAAAAAGCATTTATATTCAGTAGACCCTCCTTTTGCAGAAGTAACAGCTGCTAAATGCTTCAATAAGAGTCTGTTTTCTAGTTGAAGGGACTTTTTGGATTTTTTGGGATTTTGGACCATTCTTCTTTACTGGAGCAAGTGTTTTTCTTGGAATGCTGTTTTCTTTTTCCACCATGCATCCCGCCCCTTGTTACGTCCAACTCAATTTTAATCCACAGCAGAGTGGAATATTGCATACAAAATTACTTTTTAAAGTTACTTAGCCATTACTTGTACGGATTTTGAAGCAATCAAGGATTCAACCCAAATTGGAATGGAGAAAAGTCCTTAAAATGTGACTGACATCCATCTACTCTGGCAGAGAGGCCTTTATGTACCAGTGTTTATCAAAAGCCTTAAAGAAATTAGTCAATGAAGTCTTCCCATTGAGGCATTATTGGAAGCTGGGGACTGAACACACAATCTTCCTATCGAGGGGCAGAGACACCAAAACCCCTGCTCCTCCCGAGAGAATAGTTAATGATAAATGCATGTTCATATTAAACAATGATGACTTTTTTTGGTAAATATTTGTCTAGCTAATTACACAGCAGCAGGGCACTTGGCAGAGCCCAAAACTAATGAGCCGGGACCGTTCACTCTTCCCTCTTCAGAAGACATCCAGCTGCAGTGCGCGCCCACACACAGCTGGAGAGGAGGAGGAGATGGAATCATTATTTGCCATTTAAATACAATTGGAAGAGGAAGCCCTAATTGCTGTGTGAGATTATGCCTGTGAAGCATATCTAGGAGAGACAGATGACTGGGTTGATGAAGGACCAAAGGTGTAATGACAGGTGCTGTTGACTGAGCTGGGCCAGTCTCCCGTTCCTCCTATTCACATTATCAGCCCATCAAGATAGGGAAGCAATTTCACAGGCTTTCATTTCATAAGCTATGCATATCAATGCTCCATTAATCAAGTGATAAACTTTCCCAAAACCGGGCCTGGCACGTGGCTCAAACACATCCTTCCACTGCCCTCCGAGGCTACACAGACTATCAGGATGATCTGGGGAACTCATCTCTGTTGGACTAAAGTGACTCTGCTCGGAATATGTGGCTAACCTTTGCTGTCACCTGCAGTAAGTGATATGTTCAGGATGAAATAGAGTCATGGCTATGCACCGAGCATGATTTGTTGAATGGACTTGGACTGTTGTAGTTGAATCCATTTGTGCAAGCTCTCAGTCGTGCAGGTCGTGTTCATCATAGAAAAAAATAAGCTTGAATCCTCAATTGGACAGGGTTGGTTGAGGACTTTTCACTTCTTCTCACAGAAGCTTCTACGAGCCAAGGAAGACCTTTCTGTGAGAAGACTTCAATATGACGACGATGACATTTTTTATGACATTTTTACTCTCTTAGATGGCAAAACCTGTGCAGTTTCACCTCTGATGTTAATACACTGTGGTTGTGATGTCAAGCCATAGACGCAGCAGTAAAGATCAAACTTGTAACTTACAGGTTCATTGGCAAATAAAATAACAGTGAGTGATAAAGAATAGCTTTGCATTATATTTAATAGTGAACACTACGATGCTAAATCTCCACATAAAAATCTTTCACATCTGTGCAGTTTGATATGACGCTTAACACTCTCAAACTACAGCAATGCAACGCTGTCCTATCTCTCCGTTACACAATGTCAAGCTGCAGCCACAGTCCTCCATCATAAAATTTAATTAGACTTAGTTTTAGGTCTTTCCAGTGGTTGATGTTATTTCAGCTGTTCTACGCGTTCCACTGCGCAGCTCCTATACTCTGACTTAATTGCATTGTTTAACATAAGTGGCAATCAATCAAACCATTCACTAGTCACCTGCCATCCCACCCAGCCGTGTAATGGACAGGCACCATTCTATCTGGGCTGTGCATGCACTGAGGAAAAAATAACACATCTCTGAGAAGTTAACTTAAAGACTCAACTTAATGCTATTTCATTATGTATTTAGTCTGAACCTAGACCTGGATAAGTCTCGGATTTGACCTTCTGTCCTGGTTGTGATCCTGTTTTGGTCCTGGTTTTGTTCTGTTTTGGTCCTGGTTTTGGTTCCAGTTTAGTCCTGTTTTGGCCCTAGTTTCTGTTCTGGTTTTGGTCCTGTTTCAGTCCTGGTTTTGGTCCCGGTTCTAGTTCTTGTACTGTATTTGTGAACAACCTTTAATCATAGTTTTACTCTGTCCTCATTTACCACCTTACAGTGCTGCATATACAAAGGCATTTTCTAAAAAAAACAGGTCAATGGAAGAGCCATTTTTGATCACTATTGCAATTTCTAACCAACCACATGTAACATAGTAATCAAATGTATTTTAGAATATTATCAAATCCTTGCAAAGATCATAATAACCCATCTTTTAGAACCACTGACATACAGCATGTGCCAAAAGGGAGGCTTTGATGGACAAACTCCACACTGGCCTCGATTATTAACCATGACATGAAACAGTCACGGCAATTCCACTCACAATCTGCCGTGGCTTTCAATCAACGGATGCTAACGGTGCTAACAAACCTTTGATCAGCCGCTGAATTGGCTTGTCCACGAACAGAATCACTACTCACTCAAGAGCACCAATTCAAGCAGCATTGTCTCAGAGGACAAATCCCTTTACTATATTTGTATTCATTTTGCAGTGTCCTCATATCGGGATCCGGAGGGGACACAAAAGCTTTTTCCATTTCTTTTAAAGTTGGGCTATTTAAAAAGTCCTTTGAACCGTTGCAGGAGTTGGCATATTTTGGAGCACAGTCTACCAAATCAAATGTATTTATGTGACATTTTGGCAGACCACTGGTACGTGGAATATGAAAGTTGTAGTGGATAGAATAACAAGCGCATTTTCACTCCAGATATCAACAAAATCCTTTTTGGACTATGGAAATATTAATGGAATATCAAGGAAAGGAAAATCCCCAATTTATCATGGCTAAAGTTTTAGCTGTATATATAATGTAGACTTGAAGCTTATGGCTTGAGTATAAACCTGCCTTACAGTGCATGTTTTTGGAGGTTTGATGGGAAAAGAAGAGCGGAAAGAAAGAAGAGAGGCAGCCCACTATACATTGCACTTATTTTCAGAAGTTTTTAATTTTGCAGAACAGAACATGCAAAGATTCTGTCTGGGAGTCGAACTTCTGACCTTATTTGAGGCCAGAATAATCCCCACTTTGCCACCCCATATTTGTTACCCATAGCACTGTGCATCTTTGTTACAATATGGATGTGTTCACGGGTCAATCTCTGGATAATATCAAAGAGTCTTTTCACAGCTGATAGCGTCAGTGATGCACTCCTGATGCTGTTTGAACACCAGTCTGCTGGGACGAGTGTCGGGGCATTAGGCGTGTCAGGGGGCAGAGCCGGCACGTTTGTCCCCTGGCATTACTTAGAGCTAAAGCCGTGCACTACACACACCTTGTTAGTGGCACTAGCCTGGAGCCATCGATTTGATTTTACCTCTGGGGTCCTGCTTTAGCTGCTCGCGGCTCTACTGCGGACACTGATAACCGGCTCTGGCAAAGCTGGACTGTGAGGGAGGGAGATATCCAAAAAGGAGTTCTCATAAGTTACCACTAACCTCATTATTGTGACAGGGTTCAGCTGTCTGTATGGAAATTGTGTTAAAAAAAAAAAGTAGTGTTTTCTGTAAATGTACATGTAATTTACACCTATACTAAATCAAGCGGTGCTCAAAACCCTTATTTCAAATACCTTATCACTCATAAAGGTTTGATCATCAAGGCAGTTTCACAAAAAGATATATAAAATTTAGTTTCCAAATGACATTTATTAAAGAAAATAAGAATCCAAATCTATCTGGCCCTATGTGAAAAAAAATGCCCCCTGAACAACAAATGAACAACTCTTCTTTGCAGAATTGGCAATGGCAATTTCTTCATAAATGTAAACATTATGGTAATAAGAGTTGAGTGTAGCAATGAACTTGAGTTCAGCTTTACAAAAAACTAGTTATTTGCATATGTATATACTGCAAATAAAACCTGAACCCTCTTAAAGATGCCTTACAGAAGGTGTTTATTTAGTAAAGGGCCTTCTAATGGGCCAAGGACATAGTCAATGATACCTTAAGATGCAGCTGTGTTTGGAGAATAAAGTGAAACAAACATTGACCATAAAATGACTTTGGTATTTATACAAGGAGGCTCGTATGCAAAGTCAAATTGCAAAGTAAACAAAAGACAGCCCATATGGCACATTGAGAGTATACACAAGGATGACATGCAGATTCTTCCAGAGTGTTTGCCCTGTGTCATGGGTGCATGCTCTCCACCTTCATAACGCACCTTCAGATGCAGGAAATGTGCAGCATTTACACTGGTAATTGCTCTTTCATATTGACTTTTGTGAAGTTGTGGGAGGCAGAGATTACAGGCTTAGCACGGTCTCAAACCTTTCCAGGAGCAGAGGGGATTATGAAGCAAAAGATTCACAAGGGAAAAAAAAAGAAAAAAAAAATCTCCGCCCTTCTTCCTATTTATATATTTGGAGTGTAAAATTGGCTGACTTTTTAGAACAGCTTCCCCAGGTTTAATGAATGATGGTCCGCAGTGAAATGTAAAAAATGCTTCTTACAAACTGGAGGAGCAGAGTCTCACTGTATCAGCACAATCCCAACAATGGAGAAAGTCTCGGTAAAGTTACAGAGGCTCTCTTTGTTTAATGTTTATTTCTTTCTTTGTATTCAGGCCATATGGAACAATGGGACTTTGCTCCAAATTTAGACCTTCACAGTGCTTTCTCAAACTTTTTACTAGTACCCCATTGCAGAATATTACAGTATTGTACCTTAACCAAGTCTAAAAAGACTAAAATGTGTCAAAACTGGGCATAACCTGATATATTAAATAAAGACTAGGCCATGATGACTTCAGTAGTTGCAAACAATAACTCAGGGGAAACTCAAAAAACAAAAGCAAAGTTTCTAAATTGGAGAATCTCCACCCACTCACTCTAGTAAGTGTGAAAAGTGTATGCAGGGTATTCTTTTTAGATTGAACTAAAATTGTTTCTTATCCACACTGCAAGCAATTTGAGCCCTGTATACATTATTATCATTATACAACAATTTATTCAGAAAAAACAATCTCTATTACTGGTAAGTAATTGCAATCATAAAACCTTCAATAATAGTTTTACTCTGTCCTCATTTACCACCTTACAGTGCTGCATAGGCAAAGGAATTTTCTACAAAAAAAGAAGAAAAAAGCAGCTTTACATCCTAGTACAAAAGCTGGAATGTCAGTCAGGAAGGATTAAGTACATGCTACAGTGAAGGTTAGACACTTCAGATGTAAACAGTAAAAAAGTAGTCACATTTTCTATACGTTTTGTCTTAAATGACTTGAATTGCACAAACTCTGCAGTTAAATAGAAATATGTGGTGGCTGTTTGTCTTCAGGGTGAAAAGGTCAGGAAAAATATACTTAGAGATACCTTGGAAATGTGAAACTTTTGCTGTAGATTTCTGACAGAAATATGAGTAAAATTTGTATTACAAGTTCCCTTTCATTTAATGTTTCTATACATTTAGCCCCTATATCTGAGTAATAGAAAGAGCCTGGTCAAAAAAACAAATGACTTTCAAAGCCCGGGCCATGTCCTCCTTCCACTTCCTCCATAAGAAAAAACACCACTCTTTTTTCCTGCGCCGTCAGCCGCATTGGTCATTGTACCAATCATTTGTATTCTTGGGCCAAAACAGCTCGGAGGAACCCAGTCACTTCCAATCAAAAGCTCATTAAACACGCTCTCTGATAGATTTGTACTGTCACGGCACAATCGTCACGCCAGGGCCCGGCATTAAAGCCCGTCTGTTTGGTATTGTAATTCTCCTGACATGGTAACCTTCTCCGGCTCGCCACCCACAGCCTCCCGCCTGCAGCCAAGTGATTCAGACTTGGCTGTTTTTGTCAGTCGCCAAGTCCAAAAGCAACATGAGAAGAAAAGCCCCGCGCTGTCATAGGGAAAAAAGAAAAAAAAGAAAGGGAAAAAAGATAAGGGTAAAAATACTCTTTGCCCTTAATGCAAAAAGAGAGACGAAAACTCAAGCACTCACGCCCCTGCAGGTAGTTCTTAAAATACAAAACAAGTTGCAAAGGGTCAGAGATTGAAGACTGAAGGTTCATGAGCAAAGTTGTTAATGGCCTAAGTGAAAATAGCCTTCAAATACGCAAAATGCAATCTCTCCCTCTCTTTCTGCCTCTCTCTCTCCCCTTCCGAATAGTTAGCCGAAGGTTTAGCCGCAATCTCAGACTATTACAGCTGCGCGAAGCCAAACTAAAGAGAAGTGACACGAGAGTCTCGGGGGAAGGTTGACAACAAAGGACAAAGAGCACTGAAGAGGGAAGAGAGCAGCGTTTAGAGCGAGAGAGGAGAAGGGAAGCAGATGGAAAACAGCAAAAAAGACACGGCGGCATTAGAGCAGCACAAGATGAGGCAGTGCCGGAGATTTAACAGGAGAGAAGGCAGGGTAATGCTAATGGGAAGAACTCAGGGATTTTTTCATTTTTATTAGTGTTTAAGTATAAAAGAAACCTTTGATTCCCTGTTTTGTTGTTGCAAATACTAACTACAGTAATAAACTAAAGTTGGTATACATCAGGGGTTCCCAAACTTATCAGGCTTCACCCAAATCATTATACCAACAACTCGGGGACCCCCTATTGTCATGTATAATTTGCATTTTATATATTTCTGGATGCAAAACATTTAAAACATTTTTTTTTCTTTCATTAATATGGTTTTAATATACTTTTAGCAGAATAATTTTGTAATCAAACTTTTTCTATGCTCCTTCCCCTACACTGGAGTCCTCATATCAATCATCCTGTCACGTTGGGTGCAGGTCTTTCCCTGCTACTGTTGCCTGACATGACGATGAGATTTTTTCTTTCTTCAAAATGTTGTCATTGATGCTATTTTTGGCCTGTCTGCTGTCTTTTATCGACATCTGAGAACTTATAGATGACCTGTTGTTCTGTCATTGCCCACACGCATCTCTCTCGGCAGTTCTGTTCATATAGTACAGTAAAATACTATTGTGAATGCTATATATTCTTTTACCAGAGGCCTGGGAGGGGCTTGTCCTCTCATGAAAACTATGTGATTGGCTTTCCTTTAAGTCTTGCAATTAAATGGACTTTCTTTGTATGCCAGAGCAGACCATTGTGAAAAAACTGACAACATACTGCACCTAAATTGAAAAAAAAAAAAAAAACAAACAAAAAAAACAACAGGCTAGCCATTTTCCAAAATACTTGTTACATCATTTGACTGCCATTTTGGAAGAACTTCATAAACTTTAGCTTGATTAAGGCAATTAAAGCAGCTTGCTCTTAGCTGTAAGCACTAGCACAGCCTCTTTGAAAAAGCCGCTGTGAGTACATCATTTTTTTTTTTTTCCACACAAACAGAAAACTGCAGGGCGCTGCCTCACACACACTCGCGCTCTCACAATTTACCGAGGCGTGCAGAGGCAAAGGGCTGATTACCATTGTCAGAGGAGTGCCGACTCGACACTTTGTCACTTCCACAGTTAGGGCCAAACGCGGAGAGAGTGTTCAAACCCAACTCTTCCCGCTGTACCTGCCAAAAGGATATAAATTAAAATAGCGCCGGAAAAGCAACTTTACGGAGCAAAAAACTACAAAACAGTGTGTGATTGATTCGGCGAGCGCTCCGCCGGCGTGGGCTTTTTCACAGAATCACCAACAAGTTTATTCAGATGTAAACAGGCCGCCTATACAGCAGATGTGGGGCCTGTCCGTCATCTTATCGAATTGGGTTGCAATAGGAACATATGCTAACGGAACACTATAAATGGAGACGAGTCATGCTGTAATTGCAACCACGAGAGTTAAGTATTTTCATATTTTTTCTTTTACAGATGTCTTGATAAAGGTTTATGATGATTCATTTTCTATCTCGTGTGTAACCTTCTCAGTCACTAGACATACAGTCAGTGAGTGTTAGGCTGAGTTGTACTTGATGCCCTTGTCATGGTATATTCGGGTTACTTAGTGTGTTATTTCAAGGCAATCGATTTCAGATTTGTTGTAGCACGTTGAACTTGTGACTTTAGGCTGACTTAAAAATACTTACCATATGCAAGCAAGTAAGTAATATCTCTACTCAATCGCCGACAAGCCTGATGCCATATTTTTGCAAGCCAGAAACCAGGGGAAATCAAGTAATACAATGCAGCTCTCATATGCCAACTCAGAGCAGGAAAGTGAAAGATGGACAGAGGCATGAAAAGTAAGGCCAAGTAGAGTTAGAAGAGAGGTCATGGAGAAAAGTTCACCGAGGTCCACTTTGAGAAAACTTTGTCAAGTGAGAGTCATTCAGGGTCTATCTGGATTCAAGACTTCTTTAGTTCAAACACATTGCTAGTAATTATATTCTGTTTTTCGTTTTTTGTTTGCTTTTATAAAATGCAGTCCTGTGTTAAGTGCTTCTTCTGCTTGGTCACAACTACACACTGAGCCCTGATTTAGTCCAGGTTTTGTTTTGGTTTTGTCTATTTTATTGTCACCATCTACCCATCTTCTAATATCTATAAGCTGTTCTGCTAACAAGTTTCCAATGTTGCAGTAGCATTGGGACTCTATAAGTTGTAGCACCGGCCATAGGATGTGACAAATGTAATCACCAGGAGCAGTCCATTTAATCCTCGTCGTCGCGGAAGCCTCTGACCTCCCCGTGTTCACGTTTGACCTCTGACTCCGCGGTTTCGGTGTTGACGCGCCTCGCCGATCGCATTTACATGACCTTGCCCCGCGTGCCGTAATTGCAACAAAGATTAATGGATTTCGCAAAACACATACAGAGCCGGCGCTGGATGACTCGAATCCTATCAATCACTGTTGAAAGGTGCGTGAAGGGGGAAGAGCCGGGAGATTGGCAGACAGCTAACCATGAAATTCACTTTCTTTTGACGTTTGGAGGACTGCAATTTTCTGAGGGATTGGAGAGATGGAGGTAATCCTTTAGGCTGAGACGTATGGAGTGGAGCATTGTGCCAGGTTAGGGTTAGAGGGTGTGGGAAGACTTTGCTTAGACTTATACAAATCCCGTTCACTTGCAATAATTGGGGATTACAGCCACATTAACAAGATTCATGCTACTCAAATGGATCATGTCTCACAGATGTTAAAGTATCAAATGGGCGTGACAAGCTGCTGTGATTTATTACAGTCAGTAACTTCTGAAAGGTTCATGGTTTGCATCAGACTTGCACTTTGAAAGACAGGTGCCGATGTTTCATAGCAATAAACAGAAAGCAACAGACAAGATTTGAAGAGAAGGGATTTGATTATTGTTCAGAAGAGCTACACTACAGAAAGAAATATGAAAAAATAGGCATAGTTGTTCTGATTTGAGCTAATAAATACATTTGTATGCACATTTTTTATTTATTTTTTGCACATACAATAAGGTAAAAGATCGTATTGCTCTTAAAATTAGTAGTAATAGACCTCATTTACTTGATATAGATGCATTTTCCTATTTTAAGTGCAGAAATACTATCTATTTGACAAGTCAAATTTAGTCATATCAGGTAGACTATTCTTATTCCAGTAATTGCAAGTATTCCTTATATATATATTATACAGGCCAAAAGTTTGGACACGCCTTCTCATTCAATGTGTTTCCTTTATTCACTGAAGGCATCAAAATTATGAATGAACACATGTGGAATTTTGAAAACATGCCTTATATTATAGTTTCTTCAAAGTAGCCAGTCTTTGTTTTGTTTTATTTTTGAGGTTGAGTTCTTTTTCTTACCTTATGCTTACATTTTGTTTACTTTTAATCCCTACATTGTCATATTTCCACATTCCTGACCAAAACCCGAGTTGTAAAAGTGCAGGGAACTGCCGTGTCTCTCTCTTATTTGCATTAAAGAACAGAAACATATTTTACGACTCAAACCACTAATGACTCAAATGCCTTCTCTGCTCTTGGCTGAGCTTTGGGCAGAAGGAACACACTATGGAATAACAAGCATTTAAAAACTCCCCATTCACATTTGTCTCTTTTTTTTTTTTTCCTTGACTCCCAATTAGGACATGCTTCTTGGTACATATTAATGCCTTCTGACACAAATTGCCTAGATCTCTGGACACACTGGCCCCCTACGTGATCATAGTGGTAATATGTGTAGCATGTAAAATAAATTAGCATTTCATTGTGTATAAAGTAAGACTTGGCTGGAGGACAGAAAGCGCCAGTGCGGATCGGTCAGCCTCCGAATAAAGCAAATGTCCATGATAGGGGCACACGGAGTCATGATGGAGAGAGAGAGAGGAGGAAAGTTGAAATCACTGCTTGCTCGCCCAAATGTGGATTCCCTGCAGCAGGAATTAACATTTTATATTCAGTATGTGAGTGTGCTGAGGGCTCACTGAACTCCCATAAACTTGGCAAGCTCTGTAGGCTTCTGCGCAGGCATTTGTAATTATCCATTCACATCCGGCCTCTGGGAGATGAGCCGTTATATTGTTATTACTATCAGGACAATGGGATCACAGCCTTACATAGAACCGCATATACATATATATATTTTTGTGCCATAGGAGGGAAAAAAAAAGAATGTTAAAAAGAGAAATGTCAATCAGTAATTCTGCAGCTGCACGGCTTCTGTCAAACGGTGCAAAGCTATTGTTCATAAATCTCCGTGAAGCTTTTTTTTAATGACATTCAGGGACTAATGGAGGATCGTCACGTAGAGGCCAACAGCAATCCGGTAATGAGTCATTTAAAAGTAACACCTGAAACTGCAGCGAAAATCACTTTACTATTCATTTTTAATTTTAGCTAAAAAAAGTTTCCTTCTGTTTCTATTTTGTTCTGTCTTTTTAAAATAATACTCTTCACCCTGGCAAATTTACAGGAAATAATGAGGTCTCAAAAGAGTAAAGTCATTTTTTATATAACTGCATGCAAATGTTAAACATTAGGTCACCCTGATAATACAAATGGAGATAATGACCAAGTTTTTCATTCATTTTGTGCTACTTAAACCTCTGGACACACACTTCAAACTCTAAAGCAAATGTCCTTGTGTGTTTTAGTCTTTAGGTCTGTTATACTTGGTGGCAGAGTGGTTAGTTATCACTTATGCATCACTGCTGACAAATAAAGCACTTTAACTCCATAGAGGTGGAAAATATAACTTTAGTGGATTTGCTAATTCCATGACGTACTTATGTATCTTGCACATGTATCTTGCACATGTTTCCCACTCAGCTCTCTCTCTCCATCAGAGTGAAGGTTGGCCCTGGCTCTGCTCGGTTGATCACTGCGTATAGGGCACCGGGAGCACGGAACTCTTTGACACGCTCAATATCGCAAACAATGTCATTAGGAGCAAACAATCCTGCCTCCTCTGTCATTGATGGGGGAGATAATTGTCGAGCAATTTGCATAAGAAGTGTTGTCGAACCAAATTGGGGTCTCGGGCAAATAAGCATGTTCTGTTATGGCGGCGGTGCACAATTAAAGGTGAAGAGTTACCGATTGTTAACCAATGACCTTCAGAAATGCCAATCAAAATGTTATCGTGTGATCAAAGGGCAGAGGGAGCAGGAGGGGGACACGGCAGGAGCCACAATCT
>JAADKR020000022.1:11762063-11773759 GCA_011763505.2 Lythrypnus dalli | reverse complement strand
ATGTTGGAAGAGGGAAACATCTTCCAACATACTCTGAATAAAAATATTAACCTTTGTTTGTTTTGTTTTTTTCGGCACGTTTTTTTCATCTTGCTATAGCCTTGCTTTTTTTTCAGAGAGAGAGTGAGGAGACAAAATTTACCTTACTTTCATGTTATAAGTTAAACAAATGTTATAATAACATAGCCACATTCTTTTTTATAAGATTTTACTTTTTAAAGGGGGTGTACTCATTTATGCTGTGCAGTCCTTGGTTCACCTTAAAAGCACTAAAGGGCCGTCCTGTTCCTTCCTCTTTAAGCCTGCTTGGTTTGCATGTACCCAGGGTCAGCCACTAAACCTAATTCCATTTGATTTCCCGTCTAAAGTGTGAACTCTCATTACTTCACACTTTGCATATGAAAATACTTTCCCATTCAGGTAGTGACAAAATCTGCACCTTTCCTAAGAAGCCTCAGGACGACCTCGAGAAGCAGAAGTGAGAATGGCCTGTGTCCTCCTTCTGCTGTCCTTTCTCCTCTTTGGTAAGATCTTTTTCTTTTCATTTTCAGGTTTTGGGCCAGTTTGGTCTCTTAACATATAGACTTTCACCTGCTCTAAACAAAAATAGCTAATCTTCACAATAACATGTTTAATGTTTGCACTGATTCAACGTTTCCATAGACTCCATAGATTTAAATGGGAATTTAATTAACTATAGACCATATTCTCAAAATGCCTTTTTCTCACATTGTGGCGACAATATGGGCACTTTAGTAGCTCTGACAAACTTCAACATTTCCAGTCTTGCTCTAAACAATACACAGGGGTCAAAAAGCAAAAGCATATCATCGGATTGACTTTTTGGAGCTTTAAACCATGTTCTAACGTCCCTTTGTCACAAACAGACCTGGACAAGTATTCGATTTCATTCACGCAGCTTTGAGTAATTTAATCCTGTAAAATTTCAATCAATCCACCCATTACTAAATCTCAGGTGATGGAAGCTTGAATCAGAGAACAATCCATGATTAATGAATATTATTATTGCAGATGATGTCTCAAGCCAGCTCTACCCGTACAAAAAGTACCACTACGTTGACATTCTCAAAACGTGGTTCCAAGCTCGAAGATACTGCAAAGAAACGTACGATAACATAGCGATGTTTGACAGCATGGAGGACATTGAGCTGCTGTCCAAACCCCACGGCTTCAGCAGCTCCTCGGCCTGGATCGGTGTGTTCGACAACCAAGATAACTGGAGAGAGACAAATGGCAAAATGGGAAACGGAACCAACAACTCGTGGGTGTGGTCAGCGACAAGAGCCACGAGTCGCACCCGGTTCCAGGCCTTCAACATCTGGCACACAAACCCCGAACCAAACAACAAACAAGCAAAGGAGCTGTGTGTCGCCATGACTCGTGAACTAAAATGGCACGATGTGAACTGTGCCGACACCAATCCCTTTGTCTGCTTCACTGGTGAGTCAGGAGTCAGTTCTTATCCTTACACTGTATATTTCAAACCTTTCCTTTGAAATGTTGAAATGTTTAATGGAGATTGGCACATGCATTTTCTAAAAAAGTCTAAAATCCTTCCACTGGACACTGAATGTGTGCTCTCTGTGTTTCAGGGAACGGCTCAGAAGTCTCCTACACCTACGTCTCCAGTCGCAAGTCCTGGTCTGAGGCCCAGACCTACTGCAGGCAGCACCACACAGACCTGACCATCATCGAGGACGCAGCCACCAACAAACGCGTTCACGAGTCCAAACCCGCCCAGTATAGGAGTCTGACCATCTGGATCGGCCTGTCCCGCACGCCCTGGATCTGGGCCGATGGTCGTTCAGTCACCTTCAACAACTGGGAGGGAGGAGCCCCGACCAACCCGGCCAATCAGTACTGTGTCTCTGAGAACGCCCAGCACCAGTGGACCACCGCCACCTGCTCCGACATGAAGCCCTTCATCTGCCTCCAAGGTACAGGCCACACCTCCAAGGTACAGGCCACACCTCCAAGGTACAGGCCACACCTCCACAGCAGACACATGGAGGGGGTGGAGCCATGGTGCAAGGCCAGACCTGCAGGAGGAACATGTTTATTATAATGAATGAAGAGTAATGAACCGTAAACAAGGACTTTCCGTCTTTATTTCCATTTCCAACTTTCCTTAAAAATCTAAATAAAACTAGCATAAACTGATATTAATACTTTTGTACCTCTTCCAGCTTGGAGCTCAGAGCAGGTAAACCACCATAAGCCATATACCTCACACCATGACACCAAGGCAATCTTGATTCTTGATTCTTTTCTCTTTTTTTATTTTATTAAATCGACCATTCCTACTATCACTGTAATCCAGACTCGTTTGTCCTCTTCACACTCAATAAAACAACACAGAAACAAAAACATTGTGGTTTGGATTATGTGAATTTAACTTATTGAACAACACAAGCTAAATCAAAAGGCTTGAACTGAGACTTCTGAAATATTTGCTCTTTTTTTTTTTTTTACAGTGTTGAAGATGTCTATTAATAAATTCAAAGTGAACTTTGAGAGCATTGCAAACCTGATGAACCTGGAGGTCCAAACCCAGATCCTGCAGCAGGTAACACTCATGCCCTTCAAAATAAAGGCGCTTCTGTTGCAAAAAGAATTCAATTTCTTGCCTTGTTTTGCAGCTGGAGGAAAAGCTCAATGCTCACGGACACTTCACCAAAGTGAGGTTCAGCATCAAACCTCAGACAATGAAAAAATGGAAGCCGCACCCCTCCATCTGTGCTCATGGTCTGGTACCATAAGATGCAATGCCTTGCAGGATATCATCTTATACATTTGCATGCATATTGTTTGGAAAAAATATAAGAAATGCATTTTTGTATTTTCCTTTAATAGAGAATAGTTACAGGATGAAAAGTTGATTGAATAGAGGCCAAAAAAAATCAATATTACATATATATATTATGTGCATCATTTTAATGGGTGATGGGTATTTGACTGCACTTGTGTGAATGATCTCTGAAGGCTCTTAAATAAACCATACATATTTACTCACAGTTTGACTCATTGTGCAACTGAACTCGGAGAAAGTGTTTGGGGCAGTGCAGTTCCGGCGGGGTCCAGGCGGGGGCGGCAGAGCGCTCTCTCTCTCTCGCGCTCTCTCTCTCTCTCTCTCTGACTCCTCCCAAAGAGGAAGAGCGGAGGTCACATGCTCCTCCTGTGGACTAGCCAGGACTAGCTTGTGTTGTTTTGCCTCAGACTCAAAGTCAGGACCGGACCGTGGGACCATGCTCCCCGGGCTCAGAGCCGCCCTGCCCGGCCTGCAGCGGGCCTGTGTGTGCGCCTACTCCCCGCTCTCCCACAGCCGCCTCCGGAGCTCCATGTCCCGGCCCCAGAGCTCCGTGAGCCGGCCCCAGAGCCACAGTAGCCGCCTCCGGAGCCCCGTGTCCCGGAGCCGACTGGAGAGCCACAGCTGCACCGTGGAGCATGGCCTCGGCGAGGAGTTCGTGTTCGTGGACTGTGTGGTTCCGGAGGAGGACCAGGACTACGAGCTGGAGCTGACCCGGGAGATGGAGGGTGAGGAGTCGGTCTGTAGTGGAGACAGACTTGTGGGTTTAACTTTCATAGAAAAGTATTGACACGTTCAATATTTTTTTCCTCATATTCTCATCAGTAATCTACAGTAAAAAATGGATATGTCTAAATTAACTCTTTTTCAGATTTGGTCAAAACCCCTGTGCCGGACAAGACAGAGGAACACAGGAAGAGGAGGGGCTTAGAGCAACAGCTGAAGGCTCTGAAGACCCTCGTCCAGACCCAGGACCCGGACCTGGACCCGGACCAGATCGAGTTCCATGACAGTCCTCCGAGTCTGAAGCCAAGCCGGACCAGGCCGGACCGAGCCAAACCAGTCCGGCCCAAACCAGGTCAGACCACAACAGAACCACAGCAGAGGATCGTTTTGGTACATACAGTCAGGCCCATACTCTCTGAGCAAAGGGCCAGAGCTGGAATCAGGAGGTAGTTGTGAATGCACCTGAAGCTGAGCTCCTCTGTCTCTCCCCTGTTCCCAGGGCCGGAGTCAGACCCGGTCCTGGGCTTCTCGTCGGTGCCCTGTGTCGGCTGTGGGGCCCTGCTGCACTCCATGGACCCTGTGATCCCGGGGTTCCTGCCTCCTCATCACCTCCGGCCCCTCCTGGAGCCTGAACCTGAGCCTGAGGGCCAGGAGCGAGCCCCAGAGCAGACCCTGTGCCAGCGCTGCCACCGCCTCACACACCAGCAGAAGCTCATGGAGGTGCAGCTGGACCAGGAGAACTTCAGACGCATCGTGAGTACTGGAGGAACCAGGGAAATGATAAGTTTTTACCTAGTTTTCTCTAAAATGTCCTAAAAAGCCTGACATTTGTGCTGGTGCTCGTCAGATCTCGTCTAGGCTGCGTTTGAGCCAGGGTCTGGTTCTGTTGGTTGTGGACCTCGTGGATCTGCCCAGTTCCATAGTCCCAGACCTTCAGGACCTGATTGGGACCAACAAACAGGTCTGGACACATTTATACATTAAATATTGCATTGAAGGTTTGTTTCATATAATTTGTCTAGACTTTTCTAAAGATTGTGCATGTGTTGTATTACATTACAAGAGACATTTGGAGTTTTTCATGGTGCATTTAAAGGCATTAGAAGTTATTGAATGAATTGTGCCAAAATTAAGGCCTTAAGTGGATTGCTGCCTGTATAAACCTTGTTGTATTGACAGGAGTCAGAGTTGACAGTGTCCCCTCTGTGTCCTGCAGGTGGCAGTAGTGGGCACTAAGCTGGACCTGCTCCCGGTGGTGACCCTCTCGGACCTGAAGGAGGTGAAGAGGCGCCTCAGGGACTACATCCACAGCCTGACCCGCTTCCAGCCCGTCCACGTGGGGCTGGTCAGCGCCAAGACCGGCTTCGGGATCGAGGAGCTGGTGTCGGACCTGCACAAGGTCTGGAGGAACAAGGGAGACGTGGTCCTGCTCGGGACCACCAACACCGGCAAGTCCACCCTGTTCAACGCCCTCCTGGAGTCAGACTACAACCGGCTGTCGGGGTCCAAGAGGGCCACCGAGTCTCCCTGGCCAGGTACTACTACTACTATTACTACTGCTACTACTACTACTACTGATACTGCTACTACTACTACTGCTAAGTTATACAATTGACCTTGCTTTTATGTTGTAAGCTAAACAGATGTTATATTACACTTAACCATATGAACATTTTCAAATTTGCTTTTGTTTTCAATGTGATATTGTTTAAAATGCTTCTTTTTAAAGGGGCTTTTCTCATTTACTCTGAGCACTGTAGCTCTGACAGGATCTTATCAGGCATCAGCACTTTGCAGTTCTGTTGTTTTATCCTGAAGGCCTGAAGTGTGTCCCTGGCCTTCGTCTCGGTTGAATCCAGTTTCTTTGTCCCAGGCACGACCCTGAACCTGCTGAAGTTCCCCATCCTGACCCCGACCCCGGCCCGACTCCAGCAGCGCAAGCTCAGGCTGAAGGAGGAGGCCCAGGCCGAGCAGACGGAGGCCGAGAACCCCACAGAGAGCGCCGTCCCAGACAGGAACTGGAGGAAGAAGGGCCAGAGCCAGCCGGGATATGTCTCCGGTGAGTGAGACCTTCTACCTTTCCCAGGGCTGAAGGGACATTAGAACTGTCCCCATGAACTGCTGACCTAAAGTTTGGGTTCCTGTCTCAGGCAAAGTCGGGAGAACGTTCGGGAGAACCAGCTCCGGACCCGAGGAAATCGACTTCGATCCAGATCTTTTGGCTTTTGGAGAGACTGAGGACGGGCTCACGAAGAAACCACGATGTAATTACCACCACTAAATTATTTTCTTCATGATTTTAGTCAACGTAGTCTAGTTTTGTGACTAAAAATGGACTAAAACTAAGCTAAAAGTGGTTAATGAGACAAAGCTTGGACTAAAATACAGATATTTTTGTTGACTCATGAAAACAAAATAATGAAAAGAAGGGATACATTTTTTTTTAAGACTATGCTTTGAATAAATCTTGACTAAAACTAAAAATATTTTGTCAAAACGAACTGGTTTCTGTTCTGTCCAGCTGTGAAGAAAATGCAGGAGGAGCTGCCTCCACACGAGGCCAAGGACGCTCGCTGGTTCTACGACACTCCAGGAATCATCAAAGAGAAAGACGTAAGATCTAATACTTTCAAGTCATTAACCTGTCAATTTTAATTATTGATGATGCTGATTTGATGCTGAATCTTTTATTGTATTATTGTATTTGTGCTGTTTGTTGTGATTGTGGTGTGTGCTGCAGATCCTGTCCCTGCTCACGGAGGAGGAGGTCCGAGCCGTGGTCCCGGTGAAGGCCCTGGTTCCTCGGACGTTTGTGCTGAAGCCCGGCTCCACTCTGTTTGTGGGAGGCCTGCTCCGTATCGACTTCATCAGCGTCAGTACCACACCTTACCTAATCCTAATCCAGGACATCTTTTTTTCTGAAACTGTCTCGCTCCTCAGCCAATCACAGGGCTCCATTGAGACTGTTTCCATATTCACAGTGTTGAAAGTAAATCCTGGCCTGTCTTGTGTTGCAGGGTCCTCAGTCGGTCTGGTTCTCGGTCCTGGTCTCTGGTCAGGTCCCGCTGCACCTGTCGAGTGTGGAGCAGGCGGACGCTGTGTACGAGAAACACGCAGGAGGACAACTTCTCGGGGTAAAACACGCAAACGCAACCACCAGACACTGACAGGGCTAGACTCAAGGATATGTCCAGTTTAAGTGTTTTTGCTCCTGTGTCTGGTCAGGTGCCGATGGGCGGAGCCGAGCGGATGAGGACCTTCCCCAAACTGTCCCCTGTGGACGTCCAGGTGAAGGGGACGAGCATGACCGAGGCGGCAGCTGACCTCAACATCTCCTCTGCAGGTGGACGTCTAAAATACTTATGTTCCAGTACCATGCATTACCGTCTGATACCACTAGGGCTCCATGTTCGTCTTCACATTTCTCATAACAAATAATTTTGTCTCAGGTTGGGTGGCGGTGACTCCTCCCCCCGGTGATATCATCCAGCTGAGGGTGTGGTCTCCTGAAGGGGGCGGGGTCTCGGTGAGGACGCCCTCTCTGCTGCCCCGTGTGGTGATGCTGAGAGGAGCGCGGATAAAGAAGTCCTCTGCCTACAAACCCCGAAAACTCCCGCCCAAACCCCTGACCTTCAGCAGCCAATCACAGGCCAGGAAGTGACACGCCCGGCTGCAACGGACAATTTCTTTATTTTTTTATACGACTGACTGACTGTGTGGGATTATTACTTCAAGCGAGACAAAAATAAATGTATACATGTAGATATCAATTTGAAACTGTCGCTGTTTTTTTGGACTTGAATGTTTTTGAATGATTGGATGAAGTATGCAAGTATGCAAGTTCTCTATTATTTTATGTTATATATAATTAGGTCATTTCAAGCATAGTGTTAAGCAGTTTTTTTATTGAATCTTGAAGTCCAAAAAACAAGGCAACATTTGATATTTTACAGAATTTCTCAATGATAACTACCTTTTTTAAAAACTAAACAAGATCCAAACTCTAGCTATAAAACCAACAAAATGATGCTATTTAACCCTGGCTCAGTCCATTATTTAGACTGTAAGGGGGATGGGAGGGACAGTTGACTGAGGGACTCAATGACTCAATCCCAGTGAAGTCATGCTGACACACACAGAGGATTCTCAATCTGCGGCGCGCGGCCCACAGCTGCACACAGGAGCCCATTCAAACTGTACTACTCTGACCTGCTTTAAGCCTTTACATCTGACTTCATCAAAAGAACAGTTTCTCTTGTATTTGGCTTAACTGTCTTTTCAAAGTTCTGCACTGAAGTATTTATCATTTATTTGTGCGTTGAGTATCTACTATAGGAGGAAAAGCACTTCAAATTGAGGCTGTTTACTGTTAGTGTTGGGCAGATTGTGACTAAAATATTACTTTGTCCTCAAGTTGTGGCCTTCAATATATAGTTGTTGTTGTTTTTAATGTACATTTATTGAACTTATTGATTGATTTGAGCTGTTCTGCTCATTTTAACGGTTATGTCTGTGTTTTGTGTAACGGTAAAGGTTATTGCCCCCAGAGGAGATTTGTCTGAGCTGCAGAGCCACACAATATTCCACAGTGGCAGTAAAAACGGAACGACTCATCTCCTGTGACTGCACTCACAACCTCCATGTCCAGCACCAGCTGCTCCAGGTTCTGCAAGACAAAACAAACAAAAATCCTCTTTTGTGCTCCATCAATCAGACTCTTCAACAGTAAACAAAACAAAAGTACAAACATGAATAGTAAAATATCACCAGTTATGAACCGCAATGAATTTGCAGGGGTGGCTTATTATAAAATCGACATAACATAAGCTTTTATGATACTTACAACCAATACCAAGGTTTTTATGGCTATTGAAGGGTGAATATGCAGGATATTTCCCCTTTAAGGACTGATAGGCTGCTACTAAGGGTTAACTGCTTCTTTGTTTACGTCGTAGTGAACGGACAGTGCCAGATCGAGAGGGGGGGGCACTGGGACCCTCGGGTGAGCGAGAGGTGGGGGGGCCATGCTGAGACAGAGCTCGGCTGGTACAGTGATAACAACAGCACAAAGCCCTCACTGTGTCTGGCACTACAACCGGACTACACCCGGACCGAGCGCTTTAGACCTGCTTTTGTCCTGGTTTAGTCCAGGTTTATTTCTCTTTTAGTCCTGCTTTAGTGCTGCTTTTAGTCTTGATTTAGTCATTTTTTAGTCCTGATGTAGTCCAAGTTTTGTCCTGCTTTAGTCCTGTTTTACACCTGTTTAAGTCTCCTGCTTGAGACCTGTTTTAGTCCTGCTTTAGTCCTGCCCTAGACCTGCTTGAGTCCTGGTTGAGACTGGCCTGGGATCTTGACTTGGTCCAGGTCAATCAAGAGCACTTTTCTACAGACCGGCAGCAGCTTCACATTGATTTGCTTTAAGTTGACTAAAATTATATGAAGATGGATCTAAAGTGGATTTCCCAGGACTCCCCGAACCGGCTCTGAAACCCGGCCCAGTTCTGGCTCTGTCCAGAGACCACAGGAACTTACCACACCCCTGGGACAAGGATTTGATCTTTTGAACCCTGGCTGGACTTCTTTGGGAGTGGAAAGTTCAGCCACACTTCTGACTCTCAGCGGAGGTGAGTATTCAAAATTGTTGTCAACTTGTTCATTCTAACTTTTGAGTCGGGTGAACTTGTTGGGGTTTCCAGAGCTGTTTCCAGCATTTGTCTTTTTGATGCAGCTCTAACTGTGAGTGATGTGCCTTCAGGAGCCACAGGAGTCATGGCAGTGAAGGCCCTGAGTCTACTCTCCTTCTGAGGCATCAATGGAACCACGACGATATCCAGACATGGAGTACACACGCCAGACCAGCACCCAAAGCCAGAAAGTATACTTCCGGGTAAGGAGCTGGGTAAGAAGCATGTACTACTGAGTAAGGAGTGAGTAATATTGTGTAAGGAGTGGTTACTACTGTGTATGGAGCCAGTACTGCTGGGCAAAGAGCATGTACTACCAAGTAAAGAACAGGTCCTACTGGGTAAGGAGCAGGTACTACCAGTTAAGGAGCGGGTACTACCATGTAAGGAGCGGGTACTATCGGGTAAAAAATTAACTATCGGTTAATTTTATTTAAATAAATCATTACAGTTGATTAACACTAAAAAGCTTTAAAACTGGCCTCTTATATAGGAAAACTCAATAATTATTTGTATGTATGTATGTTATGTATGTGTGTGTGTATATATATATATATATATATATATATACATATTAATATATTATTTGGTAAATAATATATATACTAAAATAATTCAAATAATTATTAGAAGCTTTAAAATGCTTGCTCCACAGCGCCGCTCTTTCCCCATAGCTCTGCACGTAGCGGCCGCGTCTGGTACTGCACCCCTTCTCCTCCCTTTGTGTCCCGTAAGCAAAAGCAACGGCTAAAAAAACGGCTGTACTGCGCATGCGCGGTGGCTGCTCCTGGCCAAAGCGCCTGACAGGGGGCCACAGGAAGTGCGCCTTGTGTCCCTCCTGTATCCCGCTCGCGTCGCTTAGCCCTCCATCCCAGCGGCTACACCGTGCGGCCCGTCCATCCTCCTCCCCCGTGGCCCGGGTTCCCTCCTCCGTCAGGGGGGGCTCTGCTGGCTGGGAGTCTGCGATGGGATGCTGCGGCAGCGCGGAGGTACGTGCGCCATCCCGCCTTTTCTTCTTCTTCTTCTTCTTCTTCTTTAGCAGGACCGAACCGAACACCTGCCTTTGTAGTTGGATTATGGCTCTAATCTGGGCCCAACGCGCTCCGTGGCCCAGATTAGAGCCATAATCCAACTACTTCTCGGCACTAGGGCAGGCTGCGGTCCGTCCTCTCCACCTGAGGCCTGTGTCCAGCCCGAACAGTCCGCCCAAACCCGCCCAGACCCGGGCTCTGGACTCGGGGGGACAGACGCGTCGGAGTCGGAACGGAGCGGATCCGCGACGCAATGACAGCAGAGCATAACCTTTAATAAATACAAAACAGACAACAATAGTGTTGAGGCGGCACTTTTTTATTATCTGGTCTTGTGTAGGGCCGCACAATATCGTGAAACATATCGTATCGCAATATCAGGTGATCCATATCGCAGAGTCACTAAATTCTTCCACCTGACTGAGATTGACACATGTTTTGCCGACTCAGCTCGTTACATTGGAGCCTTGTTTGAGTCCTTGTTTTGTTTTTTGTGCCTCGTGTTGGTCCTGGTTTTGTCTTTTGTGAAATCTTTTCACATAATTTCCTGAAAACTGACTCATGATTTGTGTTTAAATTGAATTAAACACTTTTGCAAAATATCACAATAATATTGTTATCGTGATATTGAACACCTGTATCGCACATTGCAAGATTTTTCAGTATCGTGCACGGTCGGAACAAAACGGAGCGGCATAACCTTTAATAACAGGACAGCCCCAGGGTCTAATTAAAAATAAGGCTGTGTCCCGTTAAGATCCGAGCAATACTATACATACTTCGATACACTGGTCACTTTACGATACATACTTTGATCGATACGATACGATATGGGGTTAGGCTGCTGCTCGTTTGTTGATGCTGAACACATCAATTTATTTATCTTCTCTTCAATACATTGAAGAATAATGAACAATATGAATTGTGAGCGTGATATTTAAAGACACTGTTTTGTGTTTGTTTCCTGCAGAGGCCTAAGAGAGAGTGGCGCCCCCTGGAGGACCGCAGCTGCACAGACCTGCCCTGGTTCCTGCTCTTCACCGCCTTCTGCGTTGGCATGGTAACGACTCACCTGTCAATCACCTCTCGCTCTCAGGGGGCGGGGCTCGTTATTTTTGTGCTCTAAGCCCTTAGGGGCTACTGAGACAAAAAACCTTTCCAATTCATTAATATTTCCTGCTATGGACAAACTATCCACCAGGGGCACCCTCTGCACCCTTAGTTCCCACGGCCTCGCCTGGAGTCACAACACAAACATAAACACTGGATCTATCACTCACAGAAAGAGACTCTTCGTAGATAAAGCTGGTGTGGTTTGTGTTCACAGGGCGGGATCTGCAGCTTCACTGTTGCCACCGGGGGCGCCGCTCGACTGCTCTTTGGATACGACAGTTTCGGAAACACGTGTGGAGACCGCAACGAGAGGCT
>JAADKR020000022.1:11257259-11277219 GCA_011763505.2 Lythrypnus dalli | reverse complement strand
AAAACAAAGATTGTTCATCATCATGGATTAGGGGAAGGATCCTGAAAGCTGTCTCAGAGATTTCAGTTGTCTGTTTTGAAATTTTTTTGCTGTAGATTTTTTTTAAATCTCTCAAAGGGTGATATTCTTCTTTTGACAGTGATTCATACCACTGACAGATGCGGATGTGGTATCTTTTAATTTCAATCAAAATAAGATAAAAAACAATAATAGTAATATATGGTAAATAAGAAGAAGTGAGATGGAATGTAATCAAATGTATATTCGAAAAGGAATGAGAAGAGGCAAAACTTATTTACTCTCACCCTCGTCCTTAAAAACAAATACCATAATCAACTTTCTTCCATCTCTAACACACACATGTATACACATCCTGTGACAGGCAGATATACACATATACCCAACACAGACACAGTGTACACACAGTACATAACTCATACATAACACATGTAAGTATTTACCATACTGTACTATGTGCACACCTAATTATACATTCACACACATATAATGTACCATATGAGCACAATGCACGCAAACATACCTTTAATTATTTATTACTGTTTTTGGGGGCTTTCCCATACCCAAAAAACTCACATAAATTGGCAGTGATTAGGTGACGTGGTAAAAAGTGCATGTGAGTTGGTGACATGAATATCACTGTGTTTGTCTGCCATATGATTTATTTAAGTGAAAGTTCTGATCCAAACAAACAATGATTTATAAAGGAAAATCGTGAAAGTTATCAGGGGTGCCCAAACTTTTTCATACCACTGTATGTTTCAGTTTTGACTTGCTGCTCCAACATAAATTGCTTATTTATTTATTTATTGGTATATTACACAAGGCTGTGCAATGTTTGCATTGCAAACATTCACTTACCGCAGACATACAATAGACAAAGATCAGTATGGTTCACAAGTGAAAATGTTCTGAATAATGTGCATGGGGTCAGGAATACATTCTTGGGGACAAATGTGGACAAGGCTAGTGAGGTCAGATAGGAGCCTGACTGTTTGTGGCGCTCAGTGACAGAACGTCGCAGGGCGGTCGCGAGAAAAGGAGATGCATCTGGGCGTGGGCTTGTATCGCCGCTTGCGTCTACGATTCATTTCATCTTCCATTTATTCAAAAGATATTGTATTTGTTATATAAATATTGTAAATACACCCCGTCATTTGGTGTTCAAAGAAAAAAGAGAAGAAAAATCTGGTGCACTGAAGTGGTTCCTTTAAAAGTCTGATATTTGATGTCCCTCAGATACATAATGAAGTCATCTGGTCGTGAACGTGCTCATCCATTTTGGTTCTGCCTGTTACAGTCGGACAGACAAGATGGAGAAAAGCAGCCTCGAGGAGGACGTCCGTGAGCAGTTCAATGATGTCATCAGCCGCTTCCAGTCCAAAAATTTCTTCCAGTCGGACTGGGACATCGCCTCCTTCGCTGTCTTCTTCATCTTTATCGGTTTGGCCACACCTGTGGAATTACTGTCTAATTATCCATTCATCAATCAAGTCACAGGGTGACTCCAGGGTCTTAAATAATAGAAAAAAGTATTACATTTGATCATGCCAACTTTGAGGCCTGAAAAACATTAAGTTTAAATTAAGTTTTATTTCATCATTGTGTATTAGTGACTCTGGAAAAAAACGCCATGATAAAATGCCTTGAAAGTGCTTGAATTGTTGGGATTTGTGCTGTTTTTGAGTGGATTTGGTTTTCTCGCCAATGGAACAAAAACCTTTTACCTTTTACTTGTTTGTTTCATTTCAAACATTTTTTTTTTTCTTATTTTAAGTGCACAAGATAATTTATTTTATTTGAAATGAATACATCTTTATTCCATTGGCTCTTATTTTAGCCCAGACCTGTTCAAAATCAGCATAAACCGTAATTTAAGCACTTTTAAGTGGGTATTTTTTCCAGTGTACTTCAGATTTTGAAATATGATGTTAAATAATATTTAATTTGTGAATCGATGTACTCGTGTTCCCTCCTGTGGACCCACCACCTGCGAGAGGAGCCATGAGGGGCTGGTGCATTGTGTAATGGGCAGCTTGAACTGCTGCCCCCACGACCCGGAAACTGATGAAATAGAAGAAGATGAATGAATGTGCTTGTTTTATTAAAATCATTGCAATGAAAAAGCTCAGTTGGCATCCAAACAATTTTGCATAATTTATTTTTAAAAACCTTCCCATAACAGAAGAAAAGAATGTACTTAAATGATCTTTTTGCTGAATGTAGGCAGTAATATCCTGTACGTACTGTGTGCTGTGTTCAGGGATGATCCTGCTGCTCTTCTTCCTCGTGCTGATTCGTTGCTGCTGCTGCTGCTGCTGTGACGACAAGGTACACACGTATCCAACATCAAACACTGCAGTCTGACTTTAAACAAGCAGACCTCCGCTGCAGAAAGAAACTACTTTCTTATTTTATTTTATTATCACTCTTTACAGTGGTATGAAAACCTTTTAAGCACCACTGTTCATTTTCATATTTTTTTGTGTGAGTCATTGATTGGTTGGATCAGAAATTTCAGTTAAATATATCACATGAACACAGTGATATTTGACAAGTGAAATTACAGTTTACAAGATTTACAGAAAGTGAGCAATAATTATTTAAACAAAATTAGGTAGGTACCTACATTTGGGCACACTTGCCATTTTATTGATTTTAATATCTTTAGCACTAATTACTGAAACACAAAGCTCATTGACCCTTGACCGCCATACACAGGTGAATCTAATCATGAGAAATGGTATTTAAGGCCAATTGAAAGTGTTTCTCTCTTTGCATCTTCTCTGAAGAGCAGTGACATGAAAGCCTCAAAACAACTCTCAAATGACCTGAAAGCAAAGATTGTTCAACATCATAGTTTAGGGGAAGGATACAAAAAGCTACCTAAAAGATTTGAGCTTCAGTTTCCACTGTGAGAGCCATAGTGAAGAAATGGAAGACGACAGGCACAGTTCCAGTTCATGCTCAAAGTGGCATGACAAGAAAACGCTATGCTAAGCAGAGGCGAAGGATGGTGAGAATAGTCACAGATCAGATCTAAACATCAACATCAACATCATCTTGCTGCAGATGGTGTCACTGTGCACAGTTCAACTATTCAATACACGTTGCACAAGGAGATGCTGCATGGAAAAGTAATTCAGAAGAAGCCTTTTCTTCCACGCGCCACAAACAGAGTCGCATGAGGTTTGCTAAAGCACATTTGGACGAGTCAGCATTTTGTGATAAGGTGCTGTGAACTGATGAAACTTTAACCGAGTTATATTGACATAAAGAAGGAGCGGTATGCATGGAGGAAAAACAACTCAGCATTCCGAGAAAAACACTTGCTCCTCACAGTAAAATGTGGTTGTGATTCCATCATGCTGCGTTGGGAATCTTGTTACATTTTAGGTTGCATGGATTCACTCAATATCAGCAGATTCTTCAGAACAATGCTCCAAAATCCATGACAAAGTTGCACTGGGGTTGGATCTCTCAACACAGACACTACCTAAAACACTGCTCAAACTCTACTCAAAAAAGACATTTATGCAGAGGAACAAGTTCAACATTCTGGAATGTTCTCAGTCCCAGACCTGAATATTATTGAAAATCTGTAGCGTGATTTAAAGATTACTGTTTCTGAGCATGGACATCTCCATGCTCAGAAACCATCAAACCTGACTGAACTGGAGATGTTTTGTAAAGAATGGTCAAAAATTCTTTCAACCAGAATCCAGGTTAAGAGGCTGTGGATTCTGCAAAAGGAGGATATACTAAATATGTGTGTATTTTTTCTGTTTGAGTGCCCAAATTTAGGCACTTGCCTAATTTTGTTTAAATAATTATTACACACTTTCCGTGAATCCTATTTCTCTTTTCAAATATCACTGTGCTATGTGATATATTTAATTGGAATTTCTGATCCAAACAACCAATGATTTATAAAGATCATGGAATCCATCATGTGAGTTTTTTCATATCACTGTATATATATTGTTTTACATTTCTTAAACTGGTGCATTACTTTTTATGCAAAGAAAAAATAATATTACTGCCTATTTGGCCTCACAACCCATTTCAAAATAGCTGGGACAGGGATATGTTTACCACTGTGTTACATCGCCTTTCCTTGTAACAACACTTAGTAAGCGTTTGGAACTGAAGACACTAATTGTTGAAGCTTTGTAGGTGAATTCTTTCTCATTCTTGCTTGATGCAGACTTCACTTGTTCCACAGCCTGGGGTCTCCGCTGTCCTATTTTGCACTTCATAATGTCCACACATTCTCACTGGGGACAGGTCTGAACTGCACAAGGCCAGTCTAGCAACTGCCTTTTACTACAAAGCCACACTGTTGGAACGCCCGCACAATGGGCTTGGCATTGTCTTCTGAAATAAGCAGGATGTCTTTGAAAAAGACGTTGCTTAAATGTAGCACGTTTTGCTCCAAACCTGGATGTACTTTCAGCATTGATGGTCCATCACAGATGTGTAAGTGGCCCATGGCACTAACACAGCCCCAGACCTTCACAGATGCTGCTTTGGAAGTCTGCGCTGGGAACAATCTGGATGGCCTTTCTACTCTTTTATCCGAAGGACACCAGGTCCATGACAATTTGAAATGTAGACTCCTCAGACCACAGCACACTTTTCTCCTTTGAGTCTATCAATTTCAAATGAGTTCTGGCCCAGAGAAGACGGCGGCGTTTGTGGATGTTGTTGATGTTTGGCTTTGGCTTTGCATGGTAGAGTTTTAACTTAACAGGTGTAGTGACAAACTGACAATGGTTTTCTGAAGTGTTCCAGAGCTTGCGTTGTAATATCTTTTACACAATGTGGGATTTTTAATGCAGTCTCTGAGGGGTCGAAGGTCAGAGTCATTCAATGTTTTCTGTCTTGCTGCTCTCAAAATTTTCTAATTATATTATTCACTGTAGATGATGGAATTCCTAAATTTTAACTGTAAACTGGCATCTTTAAACTGTCCAATGTAGACGGAATCTCCATTTAGATCTCCCTACATTGGTTACTTGTCTAAAGTCATGCAGCAGTAGTCATTATGCTAAACAGAATGAGTAGCAGAAGAACGCCAATAGCTTCATATTTGTGTAAGACTTGTGGAGATGATGACCTACTAACTGTGCTGGTGTGTCTGTGGTCTTCAGCCGCGTGGGAAGAAGATGGGCATCGAGAACATGGCGCTGGAGCCCTGATCCCCCATCCCTGGACCTCAGTCACCGCCACTTCCTGGATGTTTATTACCTCCCATCATCACGTCCCATTCCAGGTCGACCGGATTTTATGTCAGTTCAGACCAGTTCTTGCCCTTTATGGGACTTATTGCACTGTTGACTATTCTAATCCAGTAG
Source organism: Lythrypnus dalli (assembly GCA_011763505.2). Classification (NCBI taxonomy): domain Eukaryota; kingdom Metazoa; phylum Chordata; class Actinopteri; order Gobiiformes; family Gobiidae; genus Lythrypnus; species Lythrypnus dalli. The sequence continues at coordinate 11,271,844 of JAADKR020000022.1, read as the reverse complement.
TTAATTATATGTATGTGATTCCAACCTTTTTTATTGAAGCATCCCTTGTTTTTGATGCAGTCAGGCCAAGCCCTTTTTAAGCACTTACTTCAAATAAATAGAAATAGGAATGTTTTATTGCCATTCCCTCCTTTCTCAGTCCTATTTGAGCATCTTTAACCTCTTTATTTTGCTCAAATAATTTCACTTTTAACCTGAGCCTTCAAACAAAGCTGTGGGCCCCACCTGCAATCCCAGATGCCCCTCTGGGGTGGCCCACCTCAGGTTGGGAACCACTGCTGCTACATTAGAACTGTTGCAATATAATAAGAAAATCAATCCCAGAATACTCATTTGACAAGAGCAAAAGGATTGGCTGAAAATATTTCTTTATAATTTTAAATGCACCCAAAATCACATTTGAATTCTTAACTTTTTAATAGTTCTGATGTAGGAAAGTGACCATATTTTTGCCCTTTAACATGAATACATGAGCTGAAAACGTACAGAGTCCTGCTACCGCCCCAGTCAGTGCTGCTCTAGTCTGACTACAATCGGCCCAGGCAGGTTGCTGGACGGATGTCTGACTTGCATGGGTTTTTCTGACTCTCGGCAGGAAATACTTCCTTCATGTAACTAATGACTGACCTGAACCTTCTGCTTTCACTGATTGTATAGATCACACACTGATGTAATGTAACCAGTTTTATGAAATTAAACTTTCTTCACACAAAAAGAAAAATGAATTCATTTTTTTGTGTATACTGTATTGCGGATATATTAGGGACTTTTTACCATTGGAGAGGTTTAATTTGGATATGTTAAATGCTTTGGGTGCTGTCAGAATGTTGCATTACTTGAAACCCATGAATACACTCCATGTGAACCTTCTTGCTTTTACAAGGCAGCTCCAGGTTCTGCAAAATTAATTTTAAGACCTTTATACTACCTTTTTAATGCCTTCACAGTGTAATTTTAATGCCACTAATGTGGGTTTTATTTTCTTATCGTGTTGGCAATGTAAATAAATTGCATATTAAATCAAATGGTAAAAGGGATTAAATAAACAGCTCGTGGAATAAATGTTTGTAAAATCAAAAGGACAAAGTTGGAGAGTATGAATGTTTTTTAAAAAAATCATGCAAAATTGCCAACTTTGCTATTCCATTGTAATGATTTTAAAAAACACAATTGCAACAATTCACAAATGAAATATTGTAAGCATATTTTGACAAAGCAGAGTACACCAGAAAAAATGCCATCTTACAAGATAAATTGCTCCAAAAAAGGTTTGGACTGAAATAAGAGCCAATGCAACATGAATTCAATTAAAATAAAAGAAATTAACTTTAAGTGCACTTAAAATAACCACACCACAAGCTCCACTCTCCGGAACTTGTCTTTATTGCACAAACATTTCTTCATTTGATAAGCAGCATTTCAGACATCAGTAACACTTCCTGGAATGACAAAATAAGTTTGTTCAGGGTTAAATTTTAACACAGAGAAAGTGCAAAGTAAAATTCACAAGCGCACATTAAGTCCACACATGATTATAGTGAGTTCATCAGTGCATCTGGATCACAGACATCTTTATATTATCCTAATGGAGACTGACAACAGACCCGCCCCCTGCCACCACAAGTCAAGTTCCCATTCGTTTATGCCATAACTTTTCCACATTTGGGAGATTTGGTAATGTTAATAAAAACAATGTCAATACTTTTCACTGATCATGTAGTTAGGATTTGGAGAAAATACTGAGGAAAAAATGAATGAAAATGTGACTTTTGGCAGCAGTGCTTGGCAACAAGGTAAAGCTTTATTGATATGAAACAATTAGCAGTTTCTGCATTTGCTCATTTTCCATGGTTTCCGTGCACATTCAGCAGATTTTAAACCAAGAAGGTGGGACAACTCCAAGATACAGTTTTGCATTAGTGCACGGCTAACAATGTCAACAGCCTTAGGAGAGGAATATACAACAACAAAATTAACTCAGGGACACTGCTTTGATGTTGAGTTAAAGCTAAAATCAATGTTTTTTTTTCTTGTACAAGAGTAACATTGGCTTTTGTGCCGTACAGTGTGATAAAAAAAACAAAAAAAACCCCAGAATTAAAAATCATTTGGTTTCTTAACGGTCCGCTACTCGCCAGCCAATCAAATCTTCACAGCCAGGAGGGGGAGCGCAGCCAGAGGCCCCTCCCCCGCTGCTGTTGAATGCGTGTGACTGGGACAAACAATCAGTAAACAAACCAGCATGGCTACGAAGCAGGGAAGCTACCAATACCTCGGCTTGCTACGGCTGCATATACGGTAAAATAGTTTGAAAAGCGAAAGAAAACCGGAAGAGTTGTCCCACCTTCCTGGTTTGAAACTGCTGAATCGGCATGGAAATTAAGCTAATGCCGAACATGTCTATTGGGTTACTTTAAGTAATGTAACTGGATAGCATTTGTAAAATATAATTACGGTATTTTCCGGGCTATATGTCATACATTTTTGTATACTTTGGCAGGGTGTGCGACTTCTATTCAGGTGTGACTTGTATATTAAAATATATAACTTCACATGTTATTTTCCCCCTAAAAGCCGCTAGAGGGCGCTCTGGGCTTGTGTACGAATAGCTGCTACTTCGACCCAAAAAAAAAACCCCATCAGATTCTGCTGATTACAAACTGCAAGTGGTGTAATATTCAGCCGAAAACAGTTATTGAGCAGCAGGAAGAAAGTGTTGAGTGAGCGAGAAACTTATGACTGACTGGAAAAGAGCGGAGGTTATTCTTACTGCAATGAAGAAAACAAATAAAGCTAATGGCGGGCTAAAAGCGAGATGGCCAAAGCGAGGAACAACTTCACAAACGAGTGCTTGAACATCGTGCTGCTGAGAGAGGCTTTCGACGATGTATTTACGTTTCTACGCCCAAAAACCTGCGACTTGTACTCCAGAGCCACTTGTAGTCCGGAAAATACAGTAGATTACAATTGCTTTATCAAGTAACTATGTGATTACCTTCAGTATTTTTTTACCATCTGAAAATGTCAGCAAAAAAGAACAAACTGGCTGGAAAGACAAACATTATTTTGAGTCGATCTTGTCTAAAGAAAAGAAAGAATATTGTGGTCCATTGTCAGTGATGTTCAGGAAACAAAACAATCTCAACTGTGAAAAAGTCAGAGCCACAGACCTAAACAGCTTGGATTTATCTTCTTCACAAGTCACTAGTAATCTGTAATCAGATTACTTTTGAAATAAAATAATAAAGGAATTAACTAGCTTTTAGAAGTAGTAATCTGTAATCTTACTTTTATGGCATAATCCTAACAACACTGCTGACAAGCAGTAGTAATGCCCAAAAGATAATCGTCACTTAACAGGAGCGCCAGGGCGTTTAATGCCACTACAACCATTGTATTTGTTTGGAAACAATGAAAGAGGGAGTGTACTTCAGAGTCCTTACTTTCCTGACACATTTGAAACATCTCAAATCTTCACAGCATCACTATTAACTACAAACTGATACAGACACCTTATATTTATGGGGACAGGATTTTTTCCCACAATTATATGAGTTTACAATATATTGGAAAATGACAAAATACAATATATTGTGGAAAAGAACAAGGAGCAGCTGAAGGTCAGTTTGAGATTTCAATTATTTCTCATCAGAACAAGGGCTGACAATCGAGAGGCCAAATACAGATCACGTCAAAAAGTATGAGCTAAATTCATTGCAAATTATTTAAAGAAATACATCGGAAAGTATGGTTTCTCCATTTAAAGGGACCTATGCTTTTTTGTGGAGCTTTTAACCATTATGTAATGTAATGTTTCTTCATCAAAAGCCTAGGCCCAGGTCAGTTTGGTTGTTTCTTCTTCAAAATGCTAAAGCGCTTAACTCTCTATGCGCTCGATATTTCCTGGATGAAGTGTAAAGCACATAAACCAAACTGTGGGCAGTCTGCACTCATTTAGTGCACCACTGATTTGTTAGCATGCCGTTAGTAAAATATGACTATATCATCTCTTAAGGTGAGACACTGCAGGTGATTGGGGGGGGGGGGGGGGGGGGGGGGGTTTACGTTTAGAGAAACTTTCACTGTACATTATTGACATAAAAATGAGGAAAAAATATGTTTCAAGTTTTCTTTCATTTTATGATTTATATAAAAAGTATGCATTTGATGCGTAACAACTGCTATAATTGTCTAGATTTACGACAACGAAATGTAAATAATGGATGGAGCAAGGATAAGAATTAAATATTAAAAAATCCCTCTGACCCCAACTTAGAAATAATACTACGACTGTGACTGGGACGTTTGGAGACACTAGGAGCGACCAAAGTAGAGATGTTGATGACTTTAAAGTTTTGAAGCGTCTGCACATGCCTTGTACCCACTGCCTGCCTCTCTGCTTCTGAGAGGAAATGACCATCATTTGGATTAACATATTCATGTCCTGTGTCTGACGTATGGCACGTGGATGTAAATCATGTCAATGTTGGTAAAGGGGATCATGAGTGAGATGGTCAGAAAGTCAATCTCAACTTTGACCACTGTGTGAAAAAACAATGCTTTCATCTGCAGCATCTTACCTTAAAAGATAAAAGGTGAAAAGTCAATGCTACAAATGCATGCATGAATTGTCCACTTTAATATGGGGCAAAAGGAGCGGGTTCAGGTGACAGCTGTAGAATTTTACTTAATTAAAGCCCTGAAAAGATTGTGGAAAATCTCTTTCTACGCAATTTTACTTTCTTCATGTCAAAGTTCTTCATTCATGCGCTTATAAAGTTATCTGCACCTTCTGGATTGTCAGCAATTATTCACTGGAGAAGCACCAAAAATACTCAAAAACAGCGGTCACTGCCCCAGTGGGTCGTGTGTGGGTGTGTGGGCATGCACTGGGGGTTCAACACTTAAAGGACGGCTGTGGGATTCAGTCACTGGTTTAGAAGGACCGCGAGTTCCAAAAGCTGGAGAAGACCGAGATCTGTGGACACAAGATCAGATTGTGTTTTACTCAGGTAAGTTACCAAAATCTTCCTTTTGATCTAGAAAAAAAATGAAGTTAGTGTTTTGTGAACCGTAATTTTCAGGATTATTTATTTTTCTACATTTTTATTGGAAATAGGAGGGTTTTCACATTTCATGTTTTGGGTTGCTGCTGAAACCTAAATCAGACTTTTACGCTAAGTTACTCATTACTCACATTTTCTTAAAGTACTTTTTTACTGTTGTTTGAGTATTTTATTTCTGCCACCATTTCTTACTTCTACTTGAGTAAAGTGATTTCAAAGTAACGGTACTGTTACACTGTGGACGCGTTCGTTCCAAAATATGCATTTGATTTTTTTTAATAGTCCTGCCTGCAAGCCAGCGCTTTGACAACATATTTTAATTTAGTTTTAGTCGTGTTGTGACAAAAATTCAATTGAGTTTTAGTCAAGATTTGGTCAAGAATTCCAATTTAATTTTTAATTTTTTTGTTATAAAAAAAAAAGTTAACTAAATCTATGATTTGTTTTGTCTAGTTTTATCTTTTGTTCAATCAAACTGCACTGCATTAAAGAACTGACCTTGTTTGTTGGACAATGTGAATGATCTTTCAAACTTCTGTTAGAAGCGAAGATGTTGTTTGTTCCTCTTTCCATTTTAATTTGTTTTTTATGCTAATAAAAAAATACATTTAAAATGGCTAAATCAATCTTTAAATAGTTTTTATTTAGTTGCATTATATCCCCTCATCTGGATGAAACATATCTTCAATTTTTTATTTTGTGATGTCCCTCTGTAGTGCGTTCCATGAGCTGATATTTTTGGACAGCAAGGAAGTGACCCTGAAGGTACTTCCTTCAAAAGAAAGACAAGGTACTAACGCTGTAGGAAACGGCCGTTGTCTTCGCTTAAAGGCTTTGTAGCCACTTCCTTTCCTCCATTAAACTTCCTGAAGTGTATGACTGGACTTTGCCCCGCTTTGAAGATCAGCCTGAGCTGCTGGGTTACGGTTATGTTTTGGGGTCATGACTTTAACATTAAAGTTAAACATTAAGTCTTTCATGAAAAACTTGAACACTCTCCCTTTGATACCTTGTCTTTGAGCTGCTGGCAGAGCTGCAGGGAGATGGTGAAGAAAACCAGTGTGTCGCTGAGCCAAGGCACCACACACTCCACCTTGTGCACGTGGCTGACCTCGAAGCGGTTGTTGTTCAGTTCACTGCACACAAACATTAACAGGGAGAGCAGCAACGCACTTTTTTAATAATATACTGAGTTTGTAAATGTTTAAGGGAAAAGAGGGCACTGTGCAGCTCTGATGTTAAGGTTAGACACAGTGGTCAATGTACATTATTAGCTAGTTAATTGGAATTTGTACATTAGTTGTTTCTCGTCTGATTTAATGAATCTTGAACCCCACAAATCATGCAGATTTTCTAACTTTATTCAAAAACTAAAAAAAATCCAAAAATGAAGAGTTCATTTGCAAAAACAGAAAAGTGGAAATTGAAAAAAACTCAACATATGCATCTAAATTTATCTTATATTTAAGAAGTAGTCAATACCAGATCTGTTTCAGTGCCTTTATAATATAAAGTCACTTGTTCTTAATCAAATTCACACAAATGCAGTTTCACAAGTGTCATCCGTCAAAGACAAGAATTCTCTACTTCTGTACCTTTATTCTTGACCAAGAGCCAAGGAAGAAGCTTCTGTGAGACGAAAGCGAAACGTCCTCGACTCAAGCAACCCTGTCCAGTTGAAGATTCAAGCTTTTTCTGTGATGAACACGAGGATTAGGATCAGCACCTCCAAATCCGAGGCGATGGTTCTCGATTGGAACAAGGTGGCTTGCCCTCTCCAAGTCGGTGGAGAGTCCTTGCCTCAAGTGGAGGAGTTCAAGTATCTCGGGTTATTGTTCACAAGTGAGGGAAAGATGGAGTGTGAGATCGACAGGTGGATCGTGGCAGGGTCTGCAGTGCTACAGTCGCTGTATTGGATCGTTGTGGTGAAGAAGGAGCTGAGTCGAAAGGCAAAGCTCTCAATTTACTGGTCGATCTACGTTCTCACTCTCACCTATGGTCACAAGATTTGGGTAGTGACTGAAAGGACAAAATAACGAATACAAGCGGTGGAAATGAGATTCCTTCGCAGGATGGCTGGGCTCACCCTTAGAGATAGGGAGAGGAGCTCAGTCATTCAGGAGGAGTTCGGAGAAGAGCCGCTGCTCCTTCACGTCGAGAGGAGCCAGCTGAGGTGGCTAGGGCATCTGTTCCGAATGCCACCTGGACGCCTCCCTCTGGAGGTGTTCCAGGCATGCTCCCCGAGATGAGCTGGAGGAAGTGTGCGTGGATAAGGAACATGTGTGCTGATCGCTGCCTCCGCGACCCGGCCCCGGATAAAGTAGAAGAAAATGGATGGATGGATGTATGGAACACAACCTGGACGACTGAGAGCTTGCACAAACAGTCTGTAGAGGACTGTAACAAATATCTAAAACGATTTTGAAAAACATCAAAATAGAGATATCCGTTTTTGCAAATGAACTCTTCCCATTGCAAATGAACTCTTCCCATTTTTTTTGTAACTTATACCTCCAAAGTAAAACTACATTTACAGTAAATCTGGCTCAATCCAGTAATTAGATTTCATTGCTGAAAATGTTGACCCTTTTGGCCATTTTCATGCCTAAAATAACATTTTTTTAATATGAAAACATAAAGCGACAGAAATCTTGCAATACATCCTTTTTCTTATATTTATGTCAGCAAACTACAGCAAAACATTCAACTTGACATCTTAAGTTTTAATCCCAATTCACCTGCAGTGTTTTGTCTTTAAAACATTTAGCCTGGTGTAGTTGCAAACATTCCTGTTTTCAAACTCATCTCTGAGATGAGAATCGGGACTACCTCCATCTGTGGGGCCTTTGAATAAAACAATTTCTGCTAGCTTTAGACATAAAATAATTTGTAGTAGAGGAAACTTGATTGTGAAATTATATGACAGTTGAAGATGCCTGGATTGTAAACAACCTCATGACATCAGTAGGTGGAACAGTGTTGTAAGTTACTGGTAATTAGAGTCAGAAGCTGCTTTTTGTAGATTTTGTCACTACTGTCACTGTAGGGCAGCACGAAAAAATAGGTTTGGAGTATCATGATACCGCTATTATTGCGATATTTTACTAAACTCTAAAAATGAGCTTTTGCACATTTAAAAGTTCCAAAAGTTTTAAGCTGAGTGGGCAAAAAATGTTTCGATCTCAGTCAGATGGAAGAATTTAATGATTTTGTGATATGGATCACCTATTGCGATATATTATTTGCGGTAAAATAGACTTACAACATTGCCCCAGGGTTGTGTACCACCGAGCTCCCTGCAGGCTTATAATTCTAGAAGAGAAGCAGACAAATTACAAAGAAACAAAAAACAAAAGAATGTGCGGTGGTGAGGCTCCAGACCTTGGTGGTGTTGGGAGGCAGCACGTGTAGCTGGTAGACCGTCAGACACAGCTTGCTCAGGTTGATGTAAAAGTTGACCATGACGTCTCCGGGCATTGGCGGACTGAACATTTTCTGCACACACGCACAAAGACAGGTGAGAAAAGGCAGAAGCAGAGTAGAAGGAGTAAAGACGCAGTACCATAAGTCCACTGGTGGCCAGCTCCGGGAGGCTCAGTGAAGCCGGGGTGGTTAGTCTGTTCCTGGCCCTGGTGAGCTGTAGCATCACTGCATCCATCAGCTACACACAAACGCACAGCTTCAACATCAAGTCCAATAAACTCCCATCATTTCAGATCAATCATACTACATTTTTATTATGGACTTACTTAGGGATGGGGAATAAACAGGCAATAAACTGGATGTCTTACACAGGACATTTATTTAACACCAACATGGAACCCGGAGTAGTGTAGGGGAGTTTTGGGGGAGTTTAAGGGGAGAAAATGCAGGCAAAACTCTTTCATTTTTGAGAGCACAAGGTCTATGCAGTCGTAGCCAAGGTGACATCATCAAGCTCTCCACAGAGGAACAGAGCATGCTGCTGTGAGGAATTGTCGCGAGACAGTGCAAGATCAAAGATGGCAGCCTCCAGCTGCTAGAACAACAACAGTTTTCTTTACTCTGAAGTGGTTTTTTTCTCGGATTACACGCTCACTTTCTGTATATTATACAATCGCTGTCAGTCCATCCATGGTTTCCAATCAACCCTGGAATCCCTGGAATCGCTCGAGGATTACATCGAACACTGCTACTCACTGTGCGTCATGGATACAGGACACATCTACCGGCGACAACTCCACCCCCGTAAACAACAAAAAGAGCTTATGCATTTCATCAACTCCCGAACAAGGTAGCGCTCTTAACGACAATACTCCTGCCTCCCCATGCTTCCCCGACATAGTCCTAATTCTCAGTTCAGTTGAAGTTAAACTCACCACAATGGACACTTGAATATCACTCATTGCTGCGCTCCTCCATAGCCTGGAATTCAGCCAGGAACACTTGGAAACCCTCACCAAAGAAAATAAAGTACTAAAAGATTCAGTAATGCACACCCCCTCTTCCCCCCCTGCCCTCTGCATCCTGGAGCAGGACAAACACAGACAGTTCTGGAAACTGAACACCCGCAAAGTTGCTGGTCCTGATGGTTTTTCTCCCTCCACCCTGAAACACTGTGAAAAGTGAACCGTCTCCTGTGTTCACAAACATTATTAACGCCTCCCTGGAGTCATGCCATGTGCCATGTGCCATGTCTCCACTATTGTTCCTGTCCCCAAAAAACCAAAGATCACAGGACTGAATGACTACAGGCTGGTAGCGCTGTGGTCATGAAGTCGTTCGAGCGCTTGGTTCTGCATCTGCATCTGCAAGACCATCACCGTCCCCCACCTGGACCCGCTGCAGTTCACCTAGAGAGCCAAACAGGTCTGTAGAGGAGGACACAGTCCACCTGGCCCTCCTGCATCTGGACTCCCCAGGAACCGACGCCAGGTGCCAGATTCCCTCTGCAGGTGGATCATTGACTTCCTGACGGACCGGAGACAGCACGTGCAGCTTGGGGCAACTGTCTTGGACACACGGACTATCAGCTGCGGTCACCCTCAGGGCTGTGTTCTTTCCCCTCGGCTCTTCTCCCTGAACACCAACTCCAACTGCTGCACCACCAGCCGTCAGTCCGTTAAACTGATCAAGTTTGCGGATGACACCACCCTCATCCGGCTCATCTCGGACGGTGATGAGTCTGCCTACAGGAGGGAGGTGGACCGGCTGGTGTCCTGGTGCAGCAGCAACAACCTGGAGCTGAACGCCCAGAAGACAAAGGAGATGATCGTGGACTTCAGGAAAGTCACAGCCCCACTGTCTCATTAAACTCATGAACACTTAATAACTTCACATCAGACTCTTTACTACCTGCCATGCCATTTGCACTGCTATAATTGTACTATGCCACTATGCCCCATTGCTGCTAATGCATATTTGTACACCCTCCATGCTGCTATTTTGTGTTCGATGTTACTTTTCATTTTTGATATCCACATTTTATATTGTAGTGTTTATATTTTTATCATTAGTCTATTGTATTGCATGCCTTGTAGTCATAGAGTTAGATATTTTATATTTATCCTTATTCCATGTTTCATGTTGCACAGAGGTACCACAGAACATTCCTAGTTTGTGAACTTCTCACTAACAATAGCAATAAAGCGAATTAATTCTGATTTTGAAAAATGATCGCATTTTCTAAAACAATGAAGCGAGTGGACAACCACAGAAGTGGGTTCCCAGCAAGAACTTTTTAGGTAAAGAAAGTATGCCAGATAAAAAGTGATCTTCTCGACCCCAAAAGCCTGTCGGACCTTAGCAAACAAGATATGGAGGCTATACAAGCTATTCTTCAGAAATACCCCACTTAGTGGGAACAACATTCCCCAATGAAGTGTTAGTTTTAAAGATCAGTCAACACCAAAATGATCTGATAGCCATAAGCAAAAGTCACCTCGTTAATGAATGAATTAGTTGTTGCGCGTTGTTATTTAGCACATTGGCGACTTAATGATGTACCATCTCAACACTGACCAAAGCAAAGCTAAAATTGATGTCTCTGAATTCTTCACACAGGTGCCTGGAGCTGCAACCAGCAACCATCGACCAGGTGCAATAAAGGGGGCCCAGTTAATTGACATTGCCCCCGTAGACGAAACAACTGGAGAGCTCTAATAGCGATCTCGAACACCCGTCCAACACTGAGCAATACTCTCAAGTCCTCCAGCAGCTCACAAAGTGCAATCGCACTTTCCGCGCACATGCCACTGGCCACGCCAACCAAGCTGGAGAATTAGTGACCTTAGATGTCAAGGGGCTTTAAACAAAACCTTTGCAGCCTCGTTATTATAGCCCTCTCAATCACCTAGGCTCAGTTTTAAGTTATAATATCTACCGTAAATTCCGGCCTATAAGCCGCTACTTTTTTCCCGCACTGTCGCGTGGGGGAACCGAACGAGGTGGAGATGCAGAGGAGGAGACGCCCGTCTCCGTGCTTCGTCTTCTGACGCGCAGTGGTTTTCCACCAGCTAAGAACAACCCTTTCGAGAGGGTCAGAGGATGCACACCCCATGAAAACATGGACCGGAGTCTCATGCACAAGTCAGAGGATGCGCAGACCCCGGGCGCAATGAAAGCCCGTCTCGCACCGGTACGAACGAGGAGGAGATGCAGAGGAGGAGATGCCTGTCGCCTATGAGCGAAGCTGTGTGTCCATGTTTTTGTGATATACAGTGTATACAATGTCAACTGAAACAGGACAGGCCTCACCTTGTTGACCTCTGCTCCGGTTTTAAAGTTGTAGCTCTCGTCTCGACAGCTCAGCAGGTGCAGCGCCTGGTTCACATGGTTACGGGCGTCCTGGATCTGAGCACACAAAGGGATAAGGCTGAGACATGCAAAACAAAAGGAAGAAAGCCCTAGTCCTCAAAAGAAAAGTTGGTTGATTAGTGACATGGCCCATACTCTCACTAAGTGCAGGATCAGAACCAGCCCCTGACCTTGGATGTCTCCTGCCAGAGAAGTTCTGTGAGCTCCAGATTTCGCTTACTGAGGTATTCCACCAAGAGACTGAAGAACTTGTTTGTCCCTCACACCATCCGAATGAATTATGCAGCGACTTCAGTAGGCGCTGAGATGACTCTATATTGACTTTGTATGTGTACTTCAAAGTATTTGAATGATTGGAACAACAGACTGCCTGCATAATTTCCTTCGGGATTAAAAAAGTATGGATGTATCTGTCTATGTATTTATCAATCTATCAATCTAAATATCTATGATATCTATCTATCTATGAGATTAAAAACCTCTTTTTCAAGTGAGTCCTGGCCATTTACAATTACACAATTAAAATTATAATTCCGATGATCAAAAACAGTTACAAAGATGTCATCTCAATTGCTCTCAGTCTGGTCTTAAAGACATTCAATGGAATAAGTTCAGTTCATTACCAGTGTTTTTGTAGCATGTTCCATGTAGGAGTAAAATAAACAAAAGCCATTTTTTCCTAGATCAGTGCGGGGCAAAAGGGCACAGAGAATGGAACAGGGACTAACAAATGACTGTTTGAATGCAAACTGTAAGAATGAACACTTCTCTGTGTGATTAGATTACAGATGTAAGAGGGGAGAAGTCCAAACATGGCCTTGCAAATAAAAGTATACCAATATTCCAGCCTCCTGGTGGACAGAGAAGGCCGTCCCACTCCAGAATATATTTCACAATGATAAGTCAAGGTTATACTGTTAGTTAATGAACCTCAGAGAAGCATGATAAAGTCAATCTGATGAAGACATTCAGCAGAGGCATTCATACACAACAGGTTACCATAGTTTGAAAAAGACGAGATGCTTTTTTACCTCAAAAGAAAAACTACATTTATTATGAAAGACAGCTCATAACATTGTCTATATGGAACTTGAAGGTGAAAGTGTCATCAAGCAAGATCTATGACAAAAAACCGTACTTATCCAAGGAAGTAAGCAGGAAGTTGCTAACATTCAGTCTATGTGCATTGGTTGCTTGCTGCCCCTAAAATGGAACGTTCCATGGTAACGTTTAAATGATCACATGGCCACAGTGGAGTTGTTGATGATCACATTGAGACAGTCCGCAGCCAGTTACACTATGCACGCAATGCAGCACCTTTCTCAGTCTCCAAGTAGAACAAGCTTCTCAACATGGCACCCAGTCTCTTCAGGAAAAAGCCTACTCTGGACGCCGTGCTGGTCAAGGACCTACACCTCATTCTTCAGCTCTGGCTCTGGCTCTGACCGAGGAAAAGGATCGCTCCCACCAGCTGCCTCAACAACCACGCTATGAGTGTGAGCAGAGTGGAGGTCAAAGGTCTCCAAGGTGTAAACAAGAGTCTCCACGAGGAGAACAGAAGATTAAAGGCGTCCATCTGCGAGCCGGACATCACATCACAGCTCTCGGACTGCAGCAGTAGATGGACAGTCAAAGAAAGCATTTTAACACTAGAAGTCCCAGGAATTTTGACCTCCCCCTGAAGACCTGAGAAATGATCAAAAGACCGTAAGTCCAAACTGGTGCCCGAGGCGCTCAAGTCCAGATACGGACAGCTCAAACTGGCAAATGAGCATCTTGTGAAGAAGAAAAAGAAGCTGAAGGAACAACCACATACCAGCAGTATGCTCTCTACATCTAAATAAAGATGAACTCTGAGACACTTCTAAAACAGCTACACCAGAAAACACTAGAGTTGATCGAGGAGTGCCAGAGGAACCAAGAGTCTTATGAAGAACCTCATGTTGTTTCATGAGGGTTGCCAAAGAACCACAGCACAGCAATGGAGACGGTCCACTGGCTATATGTGAAAGTGGAAAGGGTTAAGGTTTGCTAACCCTAACGCAAAGCTTGAGGATGAAAAGCAGTTGATTATGGTGGCCCGTGAAACCGTAAAAGGTGTTGACAACAAGATCATGGAGACTTTGACTATAATTATAGAAACAAGTCCTCAAAAATTCAGGACAAGGAACGAGTTCGAGGACAGAAAGGTTTTCAACAATGAACACAAGAAAATTAGAGGTGGACTCCAATGCCTCACAACATCCCTTCTTCTCTTTTGCATTTGAAGACAGAGGATATTTATTAATTTATTGATTTACTGACATACTGAAAATTTGATTTATTATTTATTATTTAATGACTCACTGATTTACTGATTTACTGATGGGACATTGGGGCATGAACATGAGACCTTGCGCCTCTCCTTCTGCATTCAGTCGTGTCGGCAGAGCTGTGATCACCTGCCTGTCCTTGGGGAGTAAGCTCACCCAACATAAGTGTCTTCTGCTCTGAACATTAAACACAATGTTAAATTTCCGTTCAATTAGAGGGCTTAAACTAACCTACCATGGCTTTTGTTGTCTTTCTTTGGAGTGACAACAGCCTCGTTCTCTTGTACTTTTATTCCTGTGTGTGTGTGTGTGTGTGCGCGCGCGTGCGCGTGCGCGTGTGTGTGTGTGTGTGTGTGTGTGTGTGTGTGTGTGTGTGTGTGTGTGTGTGGGTGTGTGTGTGTGTGTGTGTGTG
>JAADKR020000022.1:10432151-10442504 GCA_011763505.2 Lythrypnus dalli | reverse complement strand
ATATATTCACCCCCCTCCCCACCCTTATCATTCCTCTCTCACCTCACAAAGCAGCCGGAGCATCAGAGAGACATGGTTTGACATGACATGTAGAGATGGTTCGGGACTCTTGACAGCAAAAGGCAAGGCTTCTGTGCTCCCGCTAATGAGACTGCTGACTTCTGTGTGTGCGTGCGCGTGCGTGTGTATGGGGAGGTGTGTGTGTGTGTGGGTGGTGGGGTAGAATTTCGCACAATGGTAAAAAAGAAAAAGAAAAAAAAAAGACAGAAAATAATGGCAAGTTAAGACGAGATCTGAAGCATGTATGCACCTTTGCTTTTAACCCTTGTACCACCTCCCCATGGAGGTATTCGAAAATTATGATTATTTTTTAAAATATTTGTTATGTTGTTGGAACATATTGGTTATGTTAACAAGACTCATGTTTTTTTCTCTTTAGACCCTTTAGTTTAAAAATTATAGTCCTCTAACAAAAGGGTCATGGTGGAACTTTATGGTAAAATGTTGCAATACATATTAATGAATGTGTTATAAAATCAATATATTTCACAAATGACTGCACTTCTTTCAGGTTCTTCTTCAAATGGACTGTAATTACTCATGAGGTTTATTCTGCCTGTCTCTCCTGGTCGTGGTTCTTCCCAAACAATGCTAATTTCATAGTAATCCAGATTTTATAAGAGATCCTTCTTTGCACTCAATCATAGCAGATGCAGAAAGGCACAGTCTCTAAGGCGGAGTCTCAATTCTCTTTTGTACCCCTTCCCCTTAGCCCCCCGCCTCCCCCTTAAGGGGAAGGCGGGGTGTATCTCTAGCTCTTTGAATTGAGACACCCCTTTGCCTTCATATGTGTGTGTGGTGAAAAAAAAGCATGAATGGAGTGTGAGGCTCTGTTTACAAACACACATGTTCCAGAGTTTACAAAACAAAAGAAATGAGGCTATAACCTACAGGTTTATGATCAGAGATATTAATGAGATTATTCTTTGTCCTGATTTTCTCCAGTGAGATATATAAAAGTATCTTATCGTAGGTTTTATTTATGTATTGTTTCATTAGTAGAACAAATAATAATAAAGATATTTTTTAAAGTACATTAACATGCTTTTCCTTATCATTAATTTTTCCTCTTTGAGGTATTACAATTGACTGCAAACATTGAATGGTCCAAGCAGCAGAATAATCACAAACAATACAAAAATAAATCTAATAGTAAATAAAATAGTAAATAAATAAACAAGAACCCCTTCAAAATACAGAAGCAATTGATCCATTAGGTTTAAGACATTTTACATTCCATTTTTTAAGAGATTTGCAAAAGGATAACATTACAATTTGAAATGAATATATAAAATATATAATAAAAAATATAGCGTATTTGTAGCGCATGTGTGTGAGCACTGAAGGTGCGCCGCAGCAGCGGAGAAAAGTTACGATAATGTTCAAAACCACAACATCTAAGTGTGCTGCGCGCATCCCACGCATTAGCGCTGTTGCCATTGACAACTGTCCCGAAGGTTTTTGGGAAGTTATAACCGTATAAACATGTTATTTGCGAGCCAGTGCGAGGGCTTCGCCGCCATGTTTTTTTTTTTTCCAAGCTCCTCCTTCCCCTTAGCGCAAAGTGTGGGTCTGAGTTCACTTACAGCTAAAGGCTAGAAACGGAGATCGTTCCCCTTGGCCTTCGCCTCCCCCTTACAATTTTTTCGAAAAAGACCACCACTTAGGGTCTCGTGAACGCGCAGGGCTAAGGAGAAGGGTTAAGGGAGAGAATAGAGACGCAGCCTAAGCCAAAGAAAATGTGTTGATTGTTGTTGTTGAAAGAATAACAAATGCATAATAAAAGTCTGAACCTTTGTGAATCAGACTTGAAAATATTGATCTAGGAAGAAGTAGAATGGTATGAATAGATCCCGAAGAGGTGATTTGCATGTTAAATGTGGTACAATGTTTGCACATGCATGACAGGTGCAAACTGCATCACCAGCTTCAACTCTGAACTGAAAAAAATGCCAACACTGCTGTTTACGTAACGTCCTGTATTTAACCTCATGAGCACGATGTATGTATGCGATTCCAGGTTTAGTAACTGCAATGGAGATGTGCCTTTTGGGATTCAACACATTGTCAGTTCAGAATTTAGTCAATCAAACATCATTGATAATATTTTAAAAAAATCGTTGTTAAATGATCTTACGGACACACTTTTTCATTAAAGGCTCAATACCTGCATTTTTTTGTAATACTACATTTTATTTGCATTGTGCTTTCTAGATGTTCCATTTCTTATTCAACATATTTTTTTGTATATTGTAAACTTTAATGTCTCTGGAAATCATACAGTGTGTCTAATTATAAACCATTTCTATCAATTTCTTAAACTTACAGTTAGATTTTTAGCCTTTTTGTTATTGTGAAACGTGCTTATAATGTCATCCTTGTGAAAAATGTGGATATTAAAAATGTGTTAGGGAAGCTAAAAATGATTTCAGACTAATCTAATTTACTCACACTCCCTTTCATTGTTTGTGATAAAAAATAAATAAAAAGAAAATCAGGTATAGTGCCTTTTAGAACAGACTGATTGATGATTCATGCTATTGGCTCCTGAATGCAAAAGGAAATTTTGGTTCAAATCATTCGGGCTACCTTTTAATATACTATGTTCTTATGCTACTTTCAATATGCAAATTCATAAAGTTGTATAGCATTATTGCCATTGCCATTGTTAGTGAGGAGTTGACAAACTAGGAATGTTTTGTGGTGCATCCATGCAACATGAAAAATGAAATAAGGATAAATAATAGCATATCCAAAAACTCTATGACTATAAGGCATGCAATAAAATAGACTAATGATAAAAAATACACAAAGATGAAAACATTTGGATATAGAACATCTAAAACAAGACAGCCGCGTGAGGGTGTACAAATATGCATTAGCAGCAGCTATCTCCATAGATTCAAGTTTGAGACAACAACATTATGTACGATGCAATATGCACCTTTTTTCTCTTCAAAAGACGAATTACGAAAGACGAAGTACGAAAGACAAACTTCAAGAAACATTTTATTGCTATTTTATTCCCTATATAAAAATCCTGTATAAATAAAAGCATAACATCAAAACTCCACATAACTCATCATCAACTCCATGGAGCATGTTCCAATTTCTTAGCCCAGTTTCCTTCATCCAGCACCAGTTCAAAGGTGCTGGCTGCTCTTGTGCCGCACAAGCAGATTGGACTTTGCTAAATCATGGTCCCGGCGGGGGGGCCCAGTCACTCGTCCCCCGTCCCCTCGCCCCCCCGTCCCCCAATCCCTCGTCCGCTGTCCCCCACACACGCCGCCGCGGTCCCGGTGGACACACAAATAAACCGATGAGCCGGGCAGATAGGGCACAGTGCTATATGGACACGATTTCATGGCACGATAAGTCGCAGCAGGGGCTCGTGGCTAAGTGTAATATGAAATCCCTTATCTATGTATCTGCTTCATAAGACGGGGCTATCGCTGCACAGCCATCTCTCTTTGTTTTGTTAGCATTAGCTTTCCATTGAGCGCTACCACTGATGGAATCGGCAGCGCAGGGACCATGACAGATACAATAAGGGGTTTGTTTGTGCAATACAAGGTGATGAATTATCTAAATTGGAGTGGGCCAATGTAAAGATGCTCTTCTGTTACCTGTGATTATTTTTGATAAGGTGTTATTAAAGAGGTTTCCAAAAATCTCCCCCTAAAGGCTTTCTGTGTTTTAGTCATTTGTGTTTATATTTTAGTAGTATTTTAGTATTTAGTAGTATTTCTTTTGGTTCTGAACATAATGAAAATAATTTAGTCTGTATACATAGTTGAAAGTGAATTGGACGAGGCCAATGGAGGAATGGGGAGAGCAGGTAAACTCCACACAGAAAGGCCAGGCTTATAGTGAAGTATCAAAATTAAAGACGTAGATCTGCACAATATTTCACCAACAATAGTATTGCAATTTTAGGCGATGCAATATTACAATATATGTATACAAGAAGCCACAATATTACAAAAAACCCCCCAAAAAACATCTAAAATCTTGTTTTAGTTCTAGTTTCCCTAATTTAGTTTTTTTTTTAGTTTTGTTTTGGTGCAGATTTAGGCAAGGGAAGTTTATTTGTAGAGCACAATTCATACACAAAGCAATTCAAAGTGCTTCACCAAACATGAAATTAAAGATAAAATCAATAAATACGTGAATGTAATCATTTAACAGTGACATTAATTTAGTATTACTATAGATTTTATATTTGTGAAGTCACAATTTTGACACAAATTGCTAAAACCCGTGTAAAAATTACTTATGATTAAGTACAATATCCTTTTCACAATATTGCACACTCGTATCACATATAGCAAGTTTTTTGAATATCACACAGCCTGAAAGCGAATCGTGTTGCAATATCATCTTGGCTTTTTCTTGACCCTGGGTGAACTTTTAAGTGTATGCTACACAAGTGCCTTTGCGTCATTTTTGTTATTTAGAAAAAAGGTTGGAGCCCCTTTGCCTAAAACCACAATAACTAGTGCCTCAGGTCGACCTATCAGGAGTAGAGGGTGGAGCCCATCTCCAGGTCTTGAGTTCAGCTCGTGATAAGGAACACATATAGCAGGGGTCTCCAAAGTGCGGCCCGGGGGCCAAATGCGACCCTCGGACCAATTTTTGGTAGCCCCCTGGCTCCTTTTTGAATTGGCACACATCACCAGAGATTGTACTTTTTACTGCAAGTTTCATAATCCTACATGATTGTAACATCAAAAACTAACATTTTATTGTGAGAAATAGCTGGCATTATTATTCTAAGCCTAAACAAAGGTGTGTGGCATGGGTTAAACCTCTGCTACATGCATCTAGTTGAAATTTTCGCTGCATTAACTAGTAACCTGTGGCCCTCCAAACCGTTTACACTTCAGTATACGGCCCTCGGTGAAAAAAGTTTGGAGACCCCTGACATATAGTAATAGGAGGACTGGCCTATAGCCTTCTGGTCCTGTTTTTAGGTTTAAAGGGAAATGTCCAAAGAGCACCTAAAGGAAACCCACCAACACATGGGGAGAACATCCTCAGTCTGAAAGGCCCAATTTGACAAAAGAATCAAGACCTTGTCAAAATTGAGCAACAACTCATTAGGACCTCTAATTGTGATTATGAGGCCGACACGCTGCTCTTTAATGTGTATATTAGGTTATAAAGATGACTGTTTAATTAAATGCTATCTGTGTCCTCACACAAACAGTCAGTGTGACCATCTCTAATAACCGTGATTCATAAGACAGAGACGGAGCTGGCAGAGTATCCTCTCATTAGCCTGATCTAATGGGCTAATTGACTTTATCACAGAGGAGGAGAGATGCACTGCCCTGCTAATCTGCAATAAAAATCCAAAGGATGAAATTAAAAAATAAGATGCATTTCTTAAAAGATATTTCTTAATATACAACTACTGTTTCATATCACATTGCCCGAGAAATAAAGCCCTTTCTCCCAGGAGATGAGAAAAGAATTGAATTTTTCCTTATCGGTCATCTATTTTTCCACTGAATGCTATTACTTGCTGCCTGCCGTTGCTAGGAAACAAGAAATATTAATAGGCCCTTTTATTAGCTAGGCTTTAGAGCAGAGGAGTACTAAAATGAGTAGCAAACATGAATATGTTACATAAATCTCGGTAAGAAACCCACTGTTTGTGCTCTGATTTATGGCTGTGATGGTTCATTTATGGGAGAGGGAGCTGTGAAAACGCTACATTAGCCCAGGAGGGACATTTGAAAATAAATAATCACTTTTTTTTTAACTCTAAAGAAATAAAGGTATTTTCGAGTGCAGTCTCCATTAGATAGTTGTGAAAAGGGCATCAAATAGGCAGCGGCTTGTGTTGTGCAGGAGGCATTGATCAGTGAACATCAGTCTGATCCAACAGTGCAATAGGTAATACAAGTGCATTCTATCAGCGCACTGTCGCGTAAGAGGAACACTCTTTCCGCCATTTTTCGGCAAATGCTCTAATCCTTTAAAAACCACTTCAAATAAGGCTTTGAGAGAAATGGGTTTTCTTCAAGAAAAAAAAAAAAAGTATAAGCTTTGAGGAGAAAATCTGTGCATACAAATTTAAAGTCTATATTGGAAAAGCCAAACACTTTAATTGCAAAAGTTTAAAAAAGTTGGAATGAAATGTTTATATTTCTACAACACCCTTTATGGTAATTTTCCAATCTTGTATAGTTTTGGTGGTTATACATCAACTGCCTCCAAGTCCAAAAATAAACACTTTATTGCTTAATTACTCCAGGAAGAAAAGAAAAGTCTGAAGTTTGGAACATATGATCCAAAGTTTACATTTAGACAAAAAAAATCAACTCAGTGCTTCATGCATATGTACATAACTTGTGGTAATTGCGCACTGGAGCCTCCAAGTGGCATAATGAGATAAAATGTGGTCTCTGATTCATAAGGTTGTTTGGTCAAATTCCTGTTTTGACCTTTTCAGTGACTTCAACTATGGCATTATCTCTAAACAGCAACAGTGTTCAAACTCTCCAGTTATGTTTAGTTCTCACAGACACAGGCAATGGCAGAATTTGTAGTTATTAATCCTTCCTTCCATCCATCCATCTTCTTCCACTAAATCCATTTCCGGGTCACAGGGGCAACAGTCCAAGCTTCCCCTTGTTAAATGGTAAAGGGTCTCAATTTATAGAGCGCTTTCCAACCTACAGAAGGTGCTCAAAGCTCTTTACATCAAGAACCAATTCACTCATTCCCAATCTCATTCATACACCAGTGTTCACAGACACTGGAGGTGAGGAGGGCGAAGTGTCTTGCCCAAAAGCACAACAATAGTACGCACAAGCGGGAGCCGTTCCGTCAATTGGGTCACAAGACAACCCACTCTACCATCTGCCCCCCCAGTCACTCATGGCTTCTCTTGCAGGTGGCGGGTCCACGGTGCAGTTATTAATATTAGACCAAGAGAAAACCCCCAAAGTTAAAGCATTTACTCACATTTCATTAACAACCTAAAAACAATGAAATAAAACAATGTGAAAAGCCCTTAGACCCATTGAACAAGGCAGTGATGACATTCTCTGGCTTTCAGATCATACGTGTTTGGTTAAAACACTATGATTAATGCATTTATTATTTTGTAATTAATCATGAGATAACGCTTTAATCTTGACAGCCCTAATAACAGGATACAAATACAGGAAAACAGTGTATATTTGTCCAAGATGCTGGTTTTACCAACTGCTTTCAATCAACTCCAAGCATAAAATGCATACAGTTACATTAAACTGCTCTTTTGACTCATTTTAGTTATAACCAGCCGCTTATTCACCTTATAGCTAATGCAGACAGTGGCATATTCTGTATATTACCATCTTGCTCCACCATAAGCCCCGCCCTCCACCACAACCCATCACACGAGGGCCCCACACAAACGGCCCTGGACAATTATGCTCCGGCACATGTAATCCACCAAGAGCCTCCATCGCGGAGACACGGAGCGGACACATTAAAACACACCTCTGCACTCTTATCATTAATTCATCCACGCTCGTCTGTGATAAGTTCAGTTGACACAGCGGCTCATATTTCATTCACACGGGCGCAGGGAGAGCGCACCTGCCAGGAACGCTTACCGCCGCTCTCCAAGAAAAAAAGAGCAGAAAACACAGGCCTCACGAACCTGAGCGAACATGACAATCAGGACAGGATTAATACTTCATAATTAACCCCAACAAGTGCGCACAAAGGGTCCGGGCTGCGGGCTGCGGGCTACTGCAGTGCCGCGGCTCCACTGATTTAAATATGAATGGATCTGCTAAAAGGCACAAATGAACTGGCTCTCGTTTTTATTGCTCGGGGAAAATAACAGATGCAATAAATCCTCAGCCATAGGGAGAATAGTGTGGTTTTAACGCACCTACGGCAGTGTTTCATCACGATTTATAGAGCATTTCAGCAACGTGTAGGGTGTTTAGTGTGTGTGAGCTGCAGATGAGGTGGTGCCCTCCTGCAGACAATGTTTTACCTCATCATTTCAGCACTCAATTTGCCTTCACTCCGTAGCATGCCTTGCAAATAGCCAGCAGTGAATTCTATTAGCCAAAGATGTTGAGAGTGATGTCTTTGTCTTTTTTGCTATTGTATTTCTTCTTTATAAATCACATTAAAAAGGGAAAAATGGTTAGATGGTTAAAGGTTTTGTAGTATTAGCACTATTTAGCACCATTTCTTCTACTGTCAAGTTCACTAACAAAATATTTGTCATATTATACAGTATAACAAATGTTGAATAGTATGAAACAAATGAAAATATATACGTGTTTACAAGAAGAAAATTGATTTAATCACATACGGATCAGATACGAAAAAACATAAAAATCAATATAAAATGTCAGCAAAAATAATCAAATAGTATGTGCATACTGAAAAAAATAAAATAAAATCATTATAAAATGTAAACATAATCACATAGTCTGTACATAATGAAAAAAATAGAATAAACACTTAATTTTCTTGCTAGATTTTGCATAAAGTCTATTTATAACAAAGGTATGAAATTAACAGCAATTGAAAAAAATAAGTGCCATTTTATAATAATTTACACTGTACGTTCGAAAGGGCAATCCCAAGTAGGCTGCCAGAGCTTGGCATTACTTCCAATGTATTACAATGACAATATCTTATCTACTATTTTGTTAAATTTCTTTGGGCTTTAGCTTTATATAAACTTCTACACTTGTCTTATCCCCTCAACCCCTTTTTTTTACACATTTATTGAAGTCAATCAATTACATTTTCAAGGCTCACTAAAACTCACTGTGTAATCACAACATATACATATTTTTTCCTGTACTACCTATGGATTTTACAGAGCCGGTGTGCGCATAAACACAGCCTCCTCCGGTTGATTATACATTCATCTGTTCCATTTTCAAAACATCACACTTGGGGCCCGTGATGATGGCTAATACTGCACGCTTCAGCGAGGAACAAAAATGTCATCAAATCTCATATATTCCCCTCATATTCACAGGTTGAATGGGTTGGAGAGGCATTTTAACTGCTCCATGATTAAATTTGAGGTGTTGCTGCTTCAGTAAAATTGCATATGCAGTTGTTTGGGAGCAGGTGGGGCACTTAGATAAATATATC
This sequence comes from Lythrypnus dalli, assembly GCA_011763505.2. Classification (NCBI taxonomy): domain Eukaryota; kingdom Metazoa; phylum Chordata; class Actinopteri; order Gobiiformes; family Gobiidae; genus Lythrypnus; species Lythrypnus dalli. The sequence goes on along the minus strand of JAADKR020000022.1, from coordinate 10,433,312 downwards.
CATATGACAAATAATAAAAGTGATATACTGAACTCGCAGCAAGCACTCAGAGTGAATGGGGACCAGACTTGGAATTGGTGCTTCAGAATTGCACTCACACTTTTACTATTCCAGGTACTAAACTGTATATACTAGGTAGCAAAAGTGTGAAATTTGAATACCATGGCAAGACACTGCAAGTGAATAGGACAAAATGTACTGAAATATATAGTTTTTTTCTTGCCTTTATATCACTAACATAAATATGACCCAAAAAAAAGCATTGTAAGCTTTCAGTATACGCTGTATTTTTTTAATTAACTAGTTATTGATGAATAAATCTGTAATTATGTTAAGGATTTTTTTGCCTTGTTGTTTGGGGTTCAAAACTCAATACATGAAACTCAGAATTAGATACTGAACAATCTCTCCAATAAAAAAATAACAATAATATTGTTAAGTCCAAGACAGTCTGTAGAAATGACTAAAGTGGAGATGTCGTCACCAATTTGAGAAAAAAATTACTTTGGGAGAATGCACTTTGACATTGCTATTTCCCATTTGAATCTATAGAGACACACTGAATCATTGCAATAATTAATTATGTTATTGTGAAGATTATGTATTTTTGTTTCCAGGTGAACGTATGTTAAGAGGAAGCTGAAACATAACCTGAAAATTAAAAAAAAACAAATTAATTTTTTGCTCTTCATGTAAGGTCGAATGCTGATTGAATACCTGGAAAATCACTTGTTTCTAAAGTTCCCCACTTGCAGAGGAATGAATGCATGCATCTTTTGTAAAGCAAGTGTGAGAGTCTAGAAAAAAGCTTTAGAGACATTCTCGCTTTAAAATTGAAATGCAATTTAGTATGAAGAAGACAATGAAAAATACATTCACATACTATCAATAAAGGGCATTTTAAGAAGGGGGAAGGCTGAAAAGCTTTTACTAAGCTTTTCTGATAAGATCAATGCAACCTGAGAAGGCCTACTTTAAGTATTATGGGTTTTGGCTTTTGTAGATGGCATGTCAGAGGGGCATTTAAAAAGAGATCGAAAGATAGAGAGAAAGAGATGGGGGTGGGGGGTAGGGGGCTGGAGAGGACGAGAGGGGGGGCTAGAGAAACAGAAGAGAGAGATGGGGGAGCAAGGCAGAGAGAGAGAGGGGGGGGGGGGGCAG
>JAADKR020000022.1:10395949-10409542 GCA_011763505.2 Lythrypnus dalli | reverse complement strand
TTCCAAACCACTGGGAGCCGCAGCTTATGTCTGAAAGAGCCGCATGCGGCTCTAGAGCCGCGGGTTGCCGACCCCCGGGTTAGGGTCATCACAAACCATTTCACCTTGAATATAAACTTAAGTATCAAACTCATGGCATGGGTTGCTGCTCATTTGCCCGGCTCCACATTACATCTAAGTTGATTTACAATCCTCGCTTTATTTTCAGTCCGCCGATCAAACGGTGCAGAGAGAAAACGTTTTCCAGCTCACAGTATGTTCGGCGCGCTCAACACAATCTGCGTGGCTTTAATTAAGAGGCAGATCTCCCTTCTGTAAGTGTTGCATACCAGTACACCTTTCATTTGAGAGAAACAGATGAACCGACAGTTGGTGTGGGACTGTCGGAGAAAATAACATTGATCGGGGAGCTTTCCAGCGCCTCTTTTTATTTGGCAGTGCCCTGTATCCGGCGCAGTGTATTCAAGGCCTTCTGGAGACGATGTGGAATGTAGCTAAAGTCCTTCTGACACGGATGTTCCAGATTTATGTTTATCTATTTACTTTCAAACCAGACAACAATGTTCAGTGACAAGAAAAGACTAGTGTAGATTTGTAGAGCTGCATTTATTAATAACATCGCTTTATGTAATTATGTAAATGTTGACTTCTTTGCATAGTAAAATTGTGTTTTGTAATTATCTTTAATTTTGCAGTAACTTATTATGCAACATGATACAATGTATGGTAGCGCTTTATGATGATTCACAAAACATCTTCATCATTTAATAATCATTAACATAAGAACCTAAAAAGTGACTGCCTTTTGCCCAAAAGCACATCTAAATTTCTATTGCTGACACAGAGAGTTCAATTAGTCTGTCCAGGAGAACTACTGAGGCAGCACAATATCCTCCGCAAACAACAAAACCACCCTGTCTCAATGGGATCTTAAATACCTTCAAACCTGCTAACCCCATTATTTAGCCCTCTACAAACATTAAAACACGGAATTCTTGCACACTTTCGCACTAGTTTAGCAGGTTATAGAGTCTTCTCTCAAATGCTAAAGCTGCTGGATGTGTTTACTTGCCAGAATCACAAGATATCTTCCCAAAAGTTGCACAGCCCTATTAAAAAAAAATCACACCAAACTCACAGCCGTCTCCCCTTTCCACGTAATCCCTCACACCTACAACAACAGTGGCCTTATCTCTGAGAGGAGCCACTATTTTCATTCAGATTATGATGTATATTTATGAGTGTTTACCAGCTTTAACTTTAACGCAAGACAGCGATGGAAAATAGTCGTCGAGCCGCAAAGATAACTTTAATCAGAAAGGCATGCACTGGGCTGTTATTCCTTATTGGACGATTTTTAACACAGTGTTCCTCCTAATCTCTCGCTCCTCTCATCTCGCCACATCAACTCAGTGTTAATTAAAGCCATATTTGCACTGTTGCCTCAATGTCAGGTCAGAGGGCATCAACACATCACAAAAGTGGCCCCTGCAGCCCTCAAAAAAGAACGAAAGGCAAAAAGGAAAGGTGAGAAAGGTACATCTCTCCCAAAGTATTCTCACAGTTTTAGCTGGTATTCCAATTTTTGTTGCACAGTTATAGTGACAAGAAGTATCTGTGCTAATTTATAAAGGTAAAATATGGTAATGGTAATGTTGCACAGTATACAATGAGCATTTTTGGAGAAATTCAAGTTGCTCAGTTTTTGATTTGACAAAAGCTATTACAAAGGTAATATATGGCTTCAAGTCATGGTTTATTGTCTACACGTACAACCAACAGAACCTGATTTTGTGAAACAATAACATGAATAACAAAGATCAAAGATGCTTCATTACAAAACTGTAATGAAAAAAACATTTAAAAAGAATCACTGGACTTTTCTACAGTAAAAAACCTCAGCTGCAGGACACAGGATGTAGTTAGTAAAAATGTAAACAAGTCATTCAATAAGAGATCTGATCATTGAACAACTTTTGATTTAAAATTACTGTATATTACTGTATGTCTTATTTGTAATTATTTTACACTTTTGCTTAAAATAAAACATACACATCCACAACAGTAGACAATATTATTTCATTACTTTAGGTTCACAGTTATACAGTAGTTTCTTCACAGCCTCCATGCCAGCATTAGCATTAGCGTACTGCTGCTAGTCACGGTATTTTGCACAGCGAAAAAGTGAAAAACTAACTCAGCGATTAGATACTCCTCGTTTTTAGCTTTCAAATGAAGTACAACATGTCTATATTCACTTAGGTTAGGTTTGGGAAAGTTTTGTTTTAAAACAGTGAGAGCCAAAACAGGTATCGGTTCAGTATCGGATATTTGGAACTAATATCCAATCCCATATTTTTCCAGTATCGGCTCTGATATCGGATCAGTGCATCCTTAATATACATCAAAATATCAAATATCAAAAATATATCACTCTATAAATGAATTTGGGTGAAACAAATGTCAAAAGTTTCCTAAGAGCACTAGTCAAGTATAAGTAACATGCATAAACCGCAATCCTATGCAGAAGAACATGGAGCTAACAGCCCTGATAACTGAAACCAGCCATTCTGATTGCATTTCTAATTTCTCTCATGTTTTCTTCTTGCTCCCTGGGCGCTCAGCTCGTCACCTGGGATTGGGAGGTCTTGCCTGTCTGATCATACGTCGCAGTGGATTAGGATCACTGCCTTTGTGCCGTGTCATCTCCCATCATGCATCTGACTCATCTGCGAGGTCGAGAGGTCGCTGTGATTTGATTGGTTGACATAAATGATATGATTTGTGTTTAACCCCGGGCAGAGGGAGCACTGAGCAGCGTTCTAATACATTTTGCCCGTCACCGGTTGCTAATTTGAAGTGGCACGCTGCAGCAGATGAAGGGAAAAGGCAATACTGCACATGTTGAAGGTAATGAAGAAATTATAAAAAAATAAAAAAAAATAAACACTGATTCCTAATAGGTGGTGTTCCCTTCTGCAAAGCATTGTTTGTTAAGTTTGGCATGAAAATACAGATAGTTTTTGTATATTAATTAAAAGCACGTCTCAGGTGGAGGTCATAGCGAAAGGGAGCTGAAACGTGAATGAGGCGGACGGCAAACTATCACTGTGAAAATGTTGCATTCACAAATTGAGAACATTTGCCATATTTAGCCTCACAACACATATGTTTTTCTTTCATTAATGGTGCCAAAATAAGTTTATTATGATACAAGAAAATGTATTGATTGCTACAGTCATAACCAATGTCTTTGACTATGGGCTTTTGTTGGAACACACCCAAACACTGGGCATTTGAATTGCATTTGTTTTTCTTTGTGTAAATAATTTGCTCAATGCTTTATATTCTCAATCAGCAAACGATAATCCAGATTTTTTTTTTTATTACCTTTGCTTAATTTCATTTTTTTAATTAGTCATTGGATACTTGATTTACCAACGGTTGAAAATATAATTTAAATGGTAAGCATTTTGCTTTGTTCTTTCTTAGAGATATGCTAAAGGGGCAAGCATATAGATACATTTAGATGCATTTTAGATATTTAGATTACCGGTATATTGATTTTTTTTTTTTTCATGAACAAAACTCATTCCTATTCACATTTCTACATCGCACTTCTTCACAGAATAAGTTTAAAAGCACATACAGTCATGATAATGAATACAACAAAACATCCTCGAAGTTCAACCTCGATTAAAAAGGCTTAATATTTAATTAATATTTGAATACAGCACACAAAGGTCTTTTCCAAAAAAATCTGCTTATACTAAACAGACTAAACAGATTTTACTCGAAAAGAAAAAAAAAAACTGTTGTTTTAATGATGGATAATAAGCAAAAGAAATCTTGACAAAATGTGGATTTAATTACTCATTTGTAATAATTTGTGATTTTCTAAGAGCTGTTTCAATAAAAAAGGAGGGGAAAAAAACAAGTGAAAGAGGAGAGCTGTCAGCACCAGGGCTGTTTTGTAGCAGGAGCAGAAAAACATTTTTTAATGGCTCCCAAGAGTTTACAGCCTTTAAAGTTATATCAACGTAGAATATGGACAAAATTCAGAACAAAGGGAATAGGAAAATCAACTTACACTTAATACAAATATGCCAAACAAGTACCTCAATAGGCAATACTTTAAACATTATTTTAGTGTCAACTGTGAACACAAAAATGTCAATGTTCTTTCATAATACAGGAAGGAAACTGCACAGGCAAAAACAGATATGTCTCTGAACTGTAATGTCGTATTTATTAAAAGTGTCACATATTCCACTGTAAAAAAATCAGATATCAAAAATCAATATTTTTTTTAGCCTGGCCGCGTCAGACCCACACCTTTAAGATGTATAGTCTGGGGAAGATCCATTGGCTGAGGGGCGGGAGATTCGGTTGTCATTCAAATCCTTTGACTGCTATTGGACAGCGCTACGACGAATCAACGCAAAGAAAAGGATTACGTCACCAGAGCCGGAAGAGAACGTTAGCTCCGCCGAATGCTAAAAGTGGCTAACAAAGAGTTGTAGCGCAAAATGGAGCTCAGCGATTGTTGTCGTTTCTGTAAGAAGAGTTTAAGGGTTGCGGGTGTGTTGGTACATTCTTCAAACATCTTTGACCAAAATAAAACCTTTGCACTGCGGTCAAAGCAGCCTCGAACGAGAGCTGTGCGTTAGTGGCCACCATGCTGGTGTGTTTACTGCTGAACGCGTCGCGCCTCTGACGTAGCCCTCCGACTTCCGGGTCTCCGAAAAAAAAGAAAAAAGACTCTCCTCTTCGCAATTTGATTGGCTCGAGTTTGGGATCGGTCTGTCTATGGCCTTTAGACCCTCCCGGGCAGCAAAAACTACCGGTATTTGCTGCCATTAGGGGGCGTCTAGTTTCTAGGCTAATTTTTTTTACTTATATAAACACACTTTTTTATTAATTTTATATGTTTGAGCAAGGGAATCCTGATCAAGATCGAGGCAGTGATTGAAGAATGGGTCAAACTCAAACAACTTATTTTTCTGTAAGGAAATAAAGTCTACAAAAACAGCAAGGACAAAAACGTTGTTCCTCATTAAACGCGATGTATTTCAGATAAGGCTTTGGAAAGTTATTTAAAACAGAATCACTGCTGCAATAGTGTTCAGTTGTCAGTCAAGAATCGGTATTAACAAGACTAAACAATCCAACCTAGGAAACAACACTATTGTATTCAACCATCAACACAATCAGCACAACAATCGCATTCAAGTTCTTCAATGCCTCTCACTGTCATCACTATTAACATGTGTACAATGGGGCTAGTGTGTGGATGACAAAAGCAATTATTATTATAAGAGCAAGTTAGATGGACAAAAATACGGACAATAATCACATAATAAAAGTTTGGTGGATCTGTGTGGAGCGACAATAGCGACACTAACAAAAGCAGCAGTGATGGGGTAGTCAGCCAAACAAACGAGCTTTATCCGAGCAATTGTTAGCATCCTGTCAACAAATAATACGGCTTTACATGCACAGAGAAGGAGAAAGTGTTGGGATGGTCTATGTGGCAGTGTAACCTGGAGCCCCATCACTTTGGTAATAGAGTAAGTGCATTGTAATCACTGCATATTCAGAGTCAATGAGGGCGCACTAGAGGCTGGCACAGCTGGCACCACCAGAGCAAAAACATCTGGACACTGGTATTTTAAAAGTGTGAGAGGCTGGTGGGGGGTGGAGGAGATGGCTCTCGACTCTCATTCAGAAACTGCTGTCAGAGGAGCCACTGTTTGGATTGTGGTTGCTCTGCAGATTTGAATGCTATGTTACATATTCCAAATAAACTATAGACACATACATACATGCTCATATTTTATCATCATTTTATCTCTGGCATTATGGAATACTCATTAGTTACGAAATATGAAACATTTTCTTTTACAAACATTTTCGGCAAGTAAAACCTTTTGTGTCAAAATTGGACTGACTCTTGCCACATAGGCTCCGCCCCTTTCATGAAGTCGGCATGTCTTTTTCTTTTTCTGAATTTGCTGCATGATTTTAGCAATGCAATAACCAAAAATGAATCAAGGTAGAAGACTGAACAATCTTTTATTGTAAATTGTTTCCGATAGGTTATGCAGCCTTCATGCTGTTGGTGCAAACAATGCCAGGTAAAGGTAAAGGTAAAGGTAAAAGTAAAAAAGAAGGATACTGTGTATAAACTAAAATAAATGTTAGATGACACAGCAGTTAGAATTAGATAATATTTCATCTTCATCTTATTTAATGACTGAATATAGGTCTGGGCAATTAATCGAAAATCGAGCGACCAATTTCAAATACCGTGTGGTTTTAATTGACAGGTCTATTTGTCAATCCTCTCACAAAAAATGCACAAGAGGTTGCAGAGTGGGAACCCCCCACATTGTTGACAAAGTGATACCTTGGCTGTGCTATTGATGTGCTACATTGAGCTGTTAGCTTAGCCGCTCTATAGCCGCTCTGTTTATAGTAGCATACTAGCACATAGTTATTGAGTCCAGTGTTATAACCTGTTGACAAAGAGATATGTGTTTTTAAGTCTGCCATTAAGCCTTTCGGAGCAGAGGATGGAGATGTGCTGTACCTCCAGAAGATGCACTGCTTTGGATATGACAGAACAATTTATGATACTCAAGGGAACTAACAACAAAGGGGAAATATTGGACTTTTCATCAGGAGTTTGACCAAATGGATGAATAAATGTGTCGGCCGTGTGTCCCTCTGCGCCTGGTCATGCGCACAATGCACGCTGTGTACTCCCCTAGGTCCATACATGTACAAGGTCCGGGATTTACAGAAAAATTGTGCTCATGTCAAAGATGTTTGAAGCTATAATCAGAGGCAGGGGTCCGTGAAACTGAGAATTTGTGTTCTTTGGAGCTGAAATCGCACCAATCTCCGCCTGCCCTGACCACACCACAGTCACACACTCATGAGAAGCACTTTCATACAGATTATTATTGTTTTATCATCATAAACAAAATATCAAATCAAAAAATCAATCAATATGGGGAAAACAATCATGATTAATGGTCAGTAACAATTATGGAAGAACAGTTTCAGTTCAGCTATTTTAGACCGCATCATCTACTTTTCAAACTACTGTCATCTGTCAGCAGCAAATAAATAAATATTACACAAAGTTCGTTGCCCTGGGCTTTGTCATAATATATTTTAACTCAAAGAATTTATGAACTGCAGCTTAACCAGGTTTATATGAAAAATTATATCACAACTTTTTTCTTAGCGATGGAAAGAAGTCAACATGGATCAATGTCTGCTTGGGGCGCATGCCATAAAGATAGTGCATCAATAACGGACTAAGCATCTTTGCTAATGATTTTTGATTTTTTGTATGCAAGATAAGAGAGAGAGATGATATTCAGCGTAAAATCTGGAACTGTTCAGTCAGTGATTTATTCTGAACATGCAGGACGACCCTCAGTGGGCAGGCCCAAGTGTTGATCTGAAAACCTTTTTGTTTTAGTTTCTGCAGTCAAAATAGTTTAATCTTAAATGTACAATTCCTCTCAAGCAGCAAAAGATTGAAGACTTTGAATTTGAACAGTTACTTTCAGACTGGGGGCTAAGAAAAAGCAACAACAGGATTTTGCTTTTGCTAGGAAATACGTTAAAGTTACATGATCTTTTGACGGTCAGTCATTCATTTAGGCTGCACTTTCTCTAATTCTCGCTTTATATATTTGTTTATGCCCTCTTTATGCTTTCTCCTAAAAGCATGCTCCCTGACTGTATAATTCTTAAAAGCCGAGATTGTGGATTTTCTAGAGCACGTTTTGACAAGGAAATTGGAAGCAAGCAAACAAACAAACAAAAAACCTGGATTATATTGCCTGAGCATGCAGCAAAAAGCATTACTTAAAATGTGGGTGAATGTTAGGTATGGTCTTGACTCCACAGTGTTCACAATGATTTTGCATAACAATTTCACCTTTCAAAATATATAGAATGACAGCTTGAATCGCACTTAATTAGTTTGTTCTGAAATACTGTACTGTTTAAGCAAAGTACTGAAAAATACATTGAAATAGAAACCACTTAATGCCCTATATTGAAACATGCGATCCACAAGTTAATTAAAGATTTGAGCCAGAATGAAGGCATTGACCACTGTTCATATCATTGACTAAAATATTTGGTCAAAATTTTAGTTAGTCATATTTTTGCTGACAATAACTTAAATAAAAGTAGTTTATTGGACCAAATTATGAATAAAATCAACAGACTGGATAAAAATGAAAAGAAAGGACTAAAAACATTTCAACTTCTGAACCTAAAGAGGTCTTTACTTTGTCCATGTGGATAAACTCTACAAAGCAGTGGACATTGATGAAATATAACAAGTTAAAGTTGACTAAATATATTTTAAATTCAGTTGACTAAATTTACATGCACTTTAACTAGACTAAATTTGAAGCGAATTAGACAAAATCTTGAAAAACCTTTCAAACAAAACTATATTTTCATCAAGAGACAAAAACTAAATTAAAAGATGTTACTAATAAATGTATTTCATTTTTTCATAAAATTGCTAATATAATTAATTTATTTCCATAACATTAATAAAAATGTTTATGCTTGTGCCTCTTAAACACTTTGATTTGACTTCAAAGTGGCTCGTTTGATGCTTGAGGTTGCAGACCCCTGTTGTAAGGTGAGAGAGGCCTCACAAACACATACACCATTCGATATCATGTGATCATCTGCAGGGCAAACGCTGATGGCTACTTACTTAGATAAATGTACTCCTATGTGCCGGGTGAGTATGTCCAACAGAAGGGCTTTTAATGTGGCACGAGACTGTAAGGGTTGGACAGGGGGAGATTCCAAATGAAAGGCCAGAAGCAGAGAGCGAAAGAGAAAGACAGAGGGAGAGGGAGAGAGAGAAAGAGAGAGGGAGAGGGAGACATGGGGAGAAAGAAAGAGAGAGAGAAAGGGAGAGAGAGAAAGAGAGAGAGAAAGGGAGAGAGAGAGGGAGAGATAGAGAGAGAGGGAGGGAGAGATAGAAGGAGGGAGAGAGAGGGAGAGATTGCTGCCACAACAAATATGCCTGCACATCTTTTTGCTTTGTCTCCGTGCTCTGCTTCGTCAGCGAACAGCTATAGAAATATTTTGGCAGGCTGCGCTTTGTTTTCATTTTCACAAAAGATGGAGAGAGAGAGAGGCAGTGAGAGAGTGAGGGGCGAGGGGGGATGGGTGAAGGAGAGAGAGGTGGGCAAAGGTAATGATGATGATGGGGTGACACAGGGATCATTTTATGCTGTTGGTAAATCTGAGAATTTGTTTCAGATGCAAAATATTCACTTACCTATTTTTCTGTTGCTTTGAATTTAGCAACAAAATGTTCAGTTTTAGAGCACCTTACAGTTTCATGCATGATTTATTCACACTCCAAACTCAGTAGTGGTAAGCTGTACTATTGGAGCCATAGCTGCCCTGTGGTAGACTGACAGAAGCCTGGCTGCCAATCTGCTTTTTCGACTGCCTCCAATGACACATATGCACTATATTCTTACAAAAACAGAACCTTTGGAATCTGTGCGATGATTTTCAAAAGTCAAAATCCTGCAATATAGTGTTGTTTAACCTTTTAATAGTATAAAAATGTCAGATACTCATCACAGTTCATACACATTTTCAATCAGTTTTTTGACACTCAAAACTCCAGCCTACACTCTGATAAACTGAACGTCACACTGATGTCCATAAGGTTCCTCTGTAGTTTTAAATTCGAGATATTTTAATAAAACTTCTGATTCTGTTTGTGGTCAATACGTTGGTCATTGGTGCAAAAGATGAATAAGTTCGGCCTCTGCTGGTGTTTGAAAAAGCTGCAAATACACATCTAAAGTATATTTTAAGGTAATATGTATTTCGGTATTTTCCAAACACAAACAGTAATTTAAAGGTACACTATGGGAGTTTTTAGGGGAAAAAAAAAAAAAACTTCAATATTACTGCTTATTTGATATTTTAGTGACCCAACGGCTTACCATTGAGCCTTTACTTTCCATCATGGTGGCCTTTATGATACTCCAGGATTAATTATCTTCACTGATGATGTACCCTCTCCATGGGAAAATTAACCAGAAAGCTTAGAAATCAAATCATAGAGAACATTGTTGTGGAAAGTAAAGGACTTATGCTAACCACCCATAGCCTCTGGGTCACTAAAAGGTAAAATACACGCTAATATCAAGGTTTTTTGTTGTTGTTTTATTCACCTAAAAAGTTCCATAGTGTACCTTTAAGGTATGGCATGTATAAAGAAAGAATGTTTAGAGTCCTTTGGATGGATGATCAAGGCCACAGAATTCCTACTGTTTCTGCATGTTTTATTGTTGACAATGAAGTCCATGTGGCTTAAAATCAGGTTGGACAGAGTATAGCTTACAGTCTGCCACTGGTCATTAGTCAATATGAAGAAATAAGGAAGTTATTACATTGCAGGAGAAGGAGATTATCGTAAGCAGAAGCCTGATTCTAATCTAAACATGAGGAGGAAGCTGTAAATCAGGCTAATGCTAACATGCATAATTCAGACCAGCCAGACCATGTGGCGCACCAAAACGCCGGACTTTACAAAACTGCTGCCCCTGAGCCTTTCATCAGGGAACCGATCCGAAGATACCGTCTCCCCCAATCAGCGGGCTTCCTGTCAGTCACACATGACCGACCCTGGCCAATCGGACAGGGGGGAGGGGCCCAGACAGATCGGCTGGGCTTTGGGACCACAGCCAAAACGGCAGAATCAGTCATGAAAACTGCAGAGGTGGAATGGGCCTTTAATCTGCAGCATGGCGAGACCAGGTGATAGATTTGTCAAAGGTTGGACACACGAGACTCAGGGATCATGTTCAATAGTGGCACATCAAAAACATATGGCTGAAAGATGATGGGCTGATGTGCTGTGGGTCAGGGTTAAAAATGAGATGTTTCTTGTTCCTTACATTGTATTGCAGTTAGTACTTTTTCTCGATTGAATGATGCGGGGTCTGGTAGTGCATTAAACACTACACACTATTTTCTTTCTTAGGACCCAGGTCAAAAGCGTAATTCATTGAAAGAATACACATGTTGTGGACACAGCAGGGCAAAACACTTAACGCTGCTCAATCAATATAAAACTGCAAAGGCATTTAAAGATTAATTCACTTTTCGCATGTGTGATGTGAATAAAAATTGATGTTCAAAGACCAAAATGTGTCCAGTGCTCTGTCAACAAACATAGCATAATATTGGTACTGTTTGCGAACCGTGAAAGGTGTTCAAGGATTTGACAATGTTTTCTCAATATTTTTCAAATCTTTTTTCTTTGCATTTGGAAAACTGGCCTTTTGATATGGAATATTTACCATTCACGAGTTGAAGGTAAATCAAGTCACATTTGTGGAAAGCAAAGCCACAGGTCCCCTTTAAAATCCAATCATGAACTCTTATGAAAAACATTGATCATATTTCAGTCAATTGGCTTGGTGTCTTTGTGCAGTACAAAGTAAATTTGGTATCTTATTGATCAAGGGACACCGTTGCTGCCATGTGCATTTAAAAGCATGACAGTTTCCTTCATTTCCTATAGAACTTGCAGATGTACATCATGAAACAAATGCTATATGTTCAGTCTGCTAGCTTCAAGGAGGAGACTCCAGCATCTCAGCAGTTTCTATCCACAAGGCTTTCAGGAAGATGAACTCTCTCCCTTCCCTCCCCCTATGTACAACTGCATTTATAAACTGTGGTCCACTCCAGCCTCCTCAAGGACACTGATTTTTGAGCTCTGTGTCTCAGTCCTAATAATTGTAAGAAATGCAAACTTGGCATATGAGGTTAAGGCAGACTTTCATGACTGAACCTTCAATGTAGCTGAGTGAAATCATTGCTTCATGTTTTCTAGGTTTATGAGGAAACCTATGTAGGCAAAATAAATCGAGAATCAAAACCTCAAGACCTTCTTTCTGAAAGAATAATACACAGATTGAATTGTGAGTCGGTGGCAAGCACATCAAAATGGACCTTCTAAAGTTTCAAGTACAAGTGATGCATTGCCTTTAAACACTTGGACAAGTAAAGCTCTGCTATTACCACTAGAAGCTTTCCGTACCTGCCTTTTACTCAAAGGGGAAGGAGGCCAATGCATTAAAGTGAGTGTGAAATGCAAATACACACCACTTTATCACCGTGCATTGGAACGAACTCTTTCAACTCGGCAATCCATAACATTTCATCGTCGGTGCTTTGAAAATAATAACTGTGGTTCCATGTTGATGAATAAAATTAAGGAAGAATGAACTGAGAGGGAAAAAAACAAAATTGCTAAGATAAGATTTGTGTTCACATTTTAAACATGCCTAGAACCTTTGAGACAAATTAACCAGTAAAGTCGATAGAGTCAATACTAGAAAAATTGTTCCAAATATCTCATACTGAACGATACATTGTTTAGTTCTCACCGTTTTAAAACAAATCTTTCACCATTTTAGTCTAAGTGAAGGTAGACATGCTGTACCCCATTTGAAAGTTCAAACCGAGGAGAATCCAATCACACACACTCCGGCAACATTATTTTGATCTTGGCACAAAATAAAACGGAGCTAGCAGCACTATGCTAGGAGCAGTTGTTAATGCTAATATAAAGTATGTAACATCTTCTCATTTGCAAAGAGGACCATTCACTTTTTCACTCAAAGCAGTCACTTTTAAGAAAATCTAGTAGTATTGGTATCTGAATGGGAATTATAAAAGCTGGATTGTGCACCCCTGCTAACAAGAGCACCACATGTATTTGTGTACATGGGAATAGTATAGGCATAGCAAATATTACTCCGAGGCGATGGGATTTTCTTGTTTACATGGGACATTATGTTTCTTATATGATTTGCTAATATCAACAAATTGAGATGGCAATTACTCTCGCAGCTCTACATGGAATACTTCTCATTTCTGTACAACTGGGCTTAGTAAACTGGCACGGCTTCACTTACACACTGTGCATGCTAAAACCACATGCAGTGCCTTGGCAGCAAAGTCGCTACAGCAGAGAGAGAGAGAGAGAGAGAGAGAGAGAGAGAAGAGAGAGAGAGAGAGAGAGAAAGAGAGAGTCAGCCAATCAATAAAACCTTGTTACGCTAATTGCTAGATCATAATCTCCATTGCTACTTCTGCTGAATATCCAAACAGTCACTCCATTAGCCCAATTATTCCCCTGTGCAGTTTCAACATCTTCTTTCTCCCTGCACTACTTCAATTCACTGCGCTTTTTTTTTTCTCTCCCCCTGACGTATTTCTCTCAAACAGCAGTTCTGCTAAATGAATTCATAAGTCAGGGAGTGAGACTTCAAAGAGACGCATTGTCAAGGTAAAGTGCTGATGAAGTACACATAGTTTCTTCCACTTTTTGCCGCAGAGTTACGTATGGGCGGACGTCAACACAGCGGTATCTTTGATCACATCCGAGTCTACTTTGCGGTATTAGCATGAGAAATTTCACTTACGAGTCAAGGTCTAGGAGAACCTTTGTAATGCAAAAATATGGTGCGATTTTGCAAGTATGTGACTTTTAGCTGG
>JAADKR020000022.1:10304148-10315036 GCA_011763505.2 Lythrypnus dalli | reverse complement strand
CACAATCAGAGCCGAGAAGAGAGGACATGGTGACAGGGGAAACTGGGTTATTTTGAGAACATTCTGTTATTTAAAGCAAAATGTTTATTTGCTATTTGCAGAATAAAACAATTGGAATAAAAGTACAAGGGGGTCAAAGTGCAAAGCAGTGTCTGAGAAACACAACCGCTACAATTAAAAGTCCATTACAAAAAAACAATTAAAACAACATAAATAGGCAATAAATAAATACGTGGCCTGTTCTTTGAATGCTACTACCTTACTTTGGACAATAAGACGTTAGCCTCAGAGGAGAAGTTGCTTTTCTTCTCAGATAATAACAAAATTGCAGGTCCTTATGGACCATGGACAGCTCTTTGTCTTCGCGGTTGATATGTTGACAATGATCCATAGCAGTTTCTTGGAAGTGCAGCCTCCAACAGCACTGGACGTGTTGAGGTTTTATAGAAAAGAGCTGCTTTACGTCTGCAACACTCAAGTACATCTTTGTTTAACGGCTTTAAACGACCACAGACAAAGCAAAGAATGTTTTGCATTTCGAAGTTCAGCTGCAGTGATTCCTCATTGCTGTTTAATCGTTGTCTCACAATGTTTTTGACTTGTCCTTTGATGTCGATGTGTCAGACAAAAAACAATTTGCTTGCACTGCTGTTTGGAGGTGTGCTGATCTTCAGTGATGTTTAGATCAGGAGGAGACGAAAGATCTGTGGATGAACTTCCAAAGAGCAAGACAAATCTTGGCTGCCGAGGGAAGCCTTTAAAGCTCTGCTACTTGCCACATTTATAACCATCTGAGGTAATATAATTGCTCAAAATGAGTATTCTAAATATATATTTTAAATACAAGTAATCCAAATAATCCATTGGATTTTTGGATTTCATGTTCCCCTTGTTTCATTGTTTATATTAAATCTTCATCCGAGGTAGTCAAACATTTGCAATGTAGTTTTTTTTTTGCAGTGGAAGCGTTGAAAAGAGCTGAAACTGTTTGCCGCTGTTGTGAGGACACGGGCCGTGCTCTCCTCACTTGACTTGAGGGAACACCACTTCACCCTCTCTCTCTCTCTCTCTCTCTCTCTCTCTCTCTCTCTCCCTCCTGCAGTCATCTCAGGCCACCCTCGAGCCCCTTTTCTCATTACATACCCTGCCGTTTTATGCCACATTAAGCCCTTTTAAGCCGTCACACTCACCCTCGCTCTGCCCTGGGACACACACGTTTCCACTTATATCAGAACCAACAGCTCGTGCCAAGTCAGAGATGCCTGCTGTTCCTCCCATTCATTGTTGAGAGAATTACACACTATAGTATAGCAGGGGTGCAAATATTTACAAAAAGTCATGTGCTGTGCGTTTTTTTGTTTTTTTTTACTCTTCATTAACTGGCGTGAACTCGGAGCCTGGTTTGGCCCCGTGGCTCTGTTTGGAAACAGGTTTTTTGTTTCTGAAGAGAGAGAACAGAGAGCAGTTCTCCAACCGGAATCATCTCAGTGTCTGCACATGACTCCAGGACAAAATATCACTGAGATGATTCACCAAGATGAGTGTCCAGGCCAAGAGGCAGAGTACAGTTTAAGGTACAGTGTGGTGCGTTCAAGGCCCTGGGTTCAGTGGTATTCATGATAACAACTTTGTACATGAAGGTACATGAATAAACAGTGCATTAATATGTGAAAAAAGCAAAACAAAAAACTAGGTCAAACTCCCCATTCACAGTCAGAAGTCAAGCTTACACTGCAAAAATGAATTTCCAAACTGACTTAAATTGAGAACACTAAATTTAGAAGTTTAGATTCTAGATTTTTGTCACTTACTAAGATTAGTTCTCATGAAGATTGTTTTACTTGTATCAAGATATTCTCGAGCTGTCATACATAGATATTACATTTTTTAAGCAGATTTTTATTGTCAATCAAGATACCTATATATCCGGCTGTAAATGTTAAAACCAATGGATAGTCAGACAGTTTTTGTTGTTTTAAGATTTTAGTCTTGAGATTATTCAATATTGGTGAAGGGGATCAGAGTGAGAAGGAGAGAAAGTGCTGCTGTCAGTGGGACTTCCTGGTTTTCTGCGGCAGACTCGCTGACAAAACTTCAAAATATACACACTGCAAAAGGAGAGTTTTGCCTATTTTTTACTCTAGCACGAAATCCAAGATGTAAAGGAGAAAACTAGGTAAAAATCTCAACATTGACCTCTGCGGGAAAGATCAATGCTTTCACCTGCAGCGGCTCGACTTAAAAATACCTAAACTTTGTGGCGCATTTACAGTACATTGTTGCACACGTGAAACGCCCTCGGCACAATAGTAATAATAATACATCTGAATGAGTCTTGCCAAGTTGTCAAGAGATGCAGAGAGAATGAACATGTAATCCCTGGGGCAGGAACAGAGTGTGATGATCCTGAAATACTCCCGGGCTCCTCTTTGTTTCTCTGTTTGGATTGGCAGCACTTCTTTACACTCATTAAATCCTGATGCCCCACGTTCTGTTCGCTCCTTGAACACGCCACGACTCGCTTCGTAAACAACTGCCTCTCGATGACACGGCTCCAGGTTTTATCAATGGATCTGGAGACGCACGTGCAATAACACATTTTCTGCTTCAAAATTGGTTTATTTTGTCATGGAAAATGCTTTACTCGATACATTGCGTTTTATGTTATCTAGTTTAGCTGGTGGAGTACAAAATATACAAAATATCCCGTGAGCAGTTGTTTGTGACTAATATTTCAACAAAATAAACTTTATATAAACCTGACTTTATGAGTTTTACCCTCAGGACTTTTTGTGGCTTCTGATGTTTTCATGTTCACTGCATTTATTCTGTGTTTATTGGATGTTCCTCAAGTTCGCCGCAGGATCATCATTTTTCAAGAAGTTCATTTTGACTGTTTGAGTTTTTTACAAGATCCTTGATGAGCTGAAATCTAAATATTAAAGTACAGTGATTTTAGTAATTGTATGATATGTACAAAATCATTATACTTTCATATTTTTTCCACTTTATAAACTCAGGCTCAAAGAACTACTTCTGCTGGACACATACAAACCAAATATTTGTATTATTTTTAACCCTTTATCAGCCAATATGTACAACAAAGTCCACTGTTATGCTGTTTAGAATTGACAAATACTTCCATGCTTCAATAAAAGTGTTTTAGATTGAATTAAGCTTCTTTGTTGTGCCCTTGGGATTGCTCAAAAAATAATGGCTAATTATATTTTTGAATATTTATTTTTGTTTTTCTGTAATGACAGATTTTCATTTTTAAAAATCACACATTTCACTGCTTTTAATGACCATGAAATCACTATACGTTTATATATTTTTTCTCCTCCAACTCAGGTTTCTAGAGCTACTTCTGCTTTACAGTCATATAACAACTTTTTTGTTTATTTATTTCCAAATAGTTATCTATAAATGATTATTATTAATATGATGAGTTAATTTCTCCCTGTTCAGCTGGTGTGTTGGCCCTCATTGCATGTGGGTCAGATCGTTTTTATTGTCTCTGTTTTGACCCTGTTCTGTTCTTTCCCAGAGCGAGACATTTTGACCTGAAAACAGCGGATCATGTGGTTTCTGTGCTCAGTGGGATCCGTCTCTTCTTAATCCTGACATAATGTGCTAACTGTTCCAAAACGGGCAGAACTCGCCCCAAAAGCCGAGGCCTCTCAGCAGGACAGGACAAACTGTACCCAGAGACAAAAATATGTCTTCACTGTCGGAACAAAGGACGGGGCTCCATAACAGGGTCAACCTTCTGAGGAGAGACACGGCAGGCCAATAAGACACTTCAGGATTAATGGGAACAAAAACAAGAAAACAAACAAACTTCATCTTGTTTTGGAATCTAATATGGAGAAAAAAAACCCCTCATAAATAATTATATAAATGATTGAATTAGTGCAATAATTGTATGTTGATGTAAAAATTAACATTGTTATTGCATATTGGGCAGGGCGGTTTGTGAAATTGCTACTATATTCAAAGATGTTATTGTGATTTATTTTTATTTTATTTTTTTAAGAGAAGATGGCCCAGATTCTTAAGTTTGAAAATTTAGGTTTGGTGTGAAGCAAACATGCTCAAATCAATGATGGACCTCTATGCTATTTCTTTTTAATAAAAGGCTGTTCACCTGGGACAAGAGCTACGGAATATGTTATACACTTTTCCACACTTTAAAAGTTACTTCAGGTAAGTGTCACTGATTAAAACTGCGTCTGGGAACTTGAGAGAAAAACAGGTAGAAATGCTGAGATTGTGTGAAACTTGAGGAAACAGGAAATGAGGGCAGTAATAGTCTGTGGCTGGCAGAGGTCAAAGCTCACATTTTCACCAAGAAAAACAGGTATTTTCAGCTAATGTCATGAATGTCTGACTTCAAGCTCGAGTGACTGCAGCTGAAGTCCACAAACACTGACCTGACCTCATTTGTCTTCACTTGAAATCGCAAACCTGTGTAAAAATAACCACATATCAGCATAATTATGGTTCAGAGTGCTTTAAACTTTTGGCTTTGATGATATTGTTTCAAGTAAATGTTTTATTATCAAAATAGCATGTGGCTCCCTCCAGGCACCCCACTTCCTCACCCACACCCTCCTTCATCGGCTACACTCTCCTTAATAACCCGGGCTTTCTAGTGTCAAGTAAAGTGAGCAATAGGACAGGATAAATGTAGTATAAAAACATTATAAAAAATAACATAAGACCCATTTATGGTCACATTTTAGCCCTATTTAAGTACATTTGAAGCCACAGACAAATATATAATTTGAATAAATAATAAAGGAAAATAAGAACTAAATTATGCCTCCTCAGTCACTCGGCCAAAGAATATTTGGAAACTCTAACCTGAATCCATTTTAGAGTCTGAATTCAGCTCGACGTTTATGTCTTCTCCATCTGAATCGCAAGGGTTGAGTTGGTCCAGGACATTGTCCAAGGCCTGTTGAGTGCGGAGAGCCATTTTCATCTTCGCTGTTTTGGCAGAAGCTTCGTCGTGCGGCGTCGAAATCCCCGAGAAATGTTTGGAGTTACTAGAAGGCAGCTGCTGATTTATGCACCTGGGACCCTAATCTGTGCTCATTGCGCATAGCCGTGTACCTACCTGCATTTTGCCGGGGTAAAAAAATAACCCGGGCTTTCTAGTGTTAAGGCCAAAAATTGCACTTTGTCGTACACAAATATAATTTGGCACAGACATCCATCTCAAGACCCCAATAAAAAAACTCAATGAATGCCATGCCCCATCTCCCACCATGTTGCCATGGGATCGGCGGATGTCGCACGGCTGGGGGCGGTGTGGCGGAGGTGGCGCAGCAGAGGGCTGCGCAGCTGAGGCTGCGCGGAGGCGGGGCGGCGGAGGCGAGGCGGCAGTGGCAGCACGGCGGCGGAGGCGGCGCGGCGGGGGCAGAGGCGGCGGTGCGGCCCATGTGGAACTGAAAGTCCCCACTCACGGTTGTGCTCTTTTTCCACTGTTTTGTGCAGATGTGCAGCTGCCTATGTTCTTCTTGCTGAGGAAGAGGCTACAACGATCACAGAAGCAGAGCGGCTCTTTAAAAAAGCACTAATTATTGGTAAGAAAACAGCACTTGGCAAAGCTTAAACCTGAAGTGTTGCTTTGTTTTAGCTGTAAAGATCTTTTGCTTTTTTCCTAGCTGGAAAAGATATAAACCTATTAGTATACATCAAGCGCAGACTGGCAATGTGTGCCCGAAAGCTGGGGCGGATCAAAGAAGCAGTTAAAATGATGAGAGATGTAAGTGCTGTTTTACCTAAATATTTCAAACACATTTTAATTCCTTTAATTCCTTTCCTTTTTTTTAGCCTACTATCAATGTTATTTTGTCTCTTCACAGTTAATGAAGGAGTTCCCATTATTAGGAATGTTAAATATTCATGAAAATCTATTGGAGGCACTTTTAGAACTTCAGGCATATGCAGATGTCCAGGCCGTTCTAGCTAAATATGACGGTATGTCAGAATTCACTAAAGGCCACCGATCATCATCATTGAGTGCACTGAAAAAGTATTGCTTCTATTTGTTTCAGATATCAGCTTGCCAAAATCAGCCACTATATGCTACACGTCAGCATTGTTAAAAGCCAGGGCTGTGTCAGATAAGTATGTAATCATTCTGCCTTTTTGTTAATTTACTTGACTTCTAAACTGACTGAAAAAAAACGACCTCATTGTTATTCTAGTTTTTGCCTCTCCTGTATTATTCTACAAATAACTGGATTTTTAAGACATTTTCCCTGTGCCTTGTACTATTCCAATCTAAAATTTAAAAGTAATATTTGCATACTATTATAGACTTAAAAAACAAAAGTGTCTCAAAATGGGTAATATCACAAAAAGCTTTCCAATAATATGAATGAGCCCATGAGGGTGACAGTCCTCATTTGTCAACAGCAGCAGGTCAAATAGTTGCATCTACATTGGGGTTTTGCCTAATGAGGTTTTATATATTGTCATAGGTTTTCTCCAGAGGCAGCGTCCAGACGAGGGCTCAGTACGGCAGAGATGAACGCTGTGGAGGCCATACACAGAGCTGTGGAGTTTAATCCACATGTGCCAAAGGTCAGTTGGATCTGCCTCACTTATTATCCTTATTATCCATATTATCATTATTTCTCTCATTTATAATATCATTATAAAGTATTATTTTTCATAATTTTACCTATACATAAAAAAATTAACTTGAATCTATAACAGCCAAAAAGAGCCGAAGATTATTGTTATTCCACCAATAGCTACAGTGGCATGGAAAAGTTTGGGCACCCCTGATAATTTTCATGATTTTCTTTTAGAAATCATTGGTTGTTTGGATCAGATGCTATATCATATAGCAGACAAATACAGAGAGATTTGAGCAGTGAAATTATGTTTATAGGATTTACAGAAAGTGTTTAATAATTATTTAAGCATGATTATGCAGATGCCTAAATTTGGGCA
Source organism: Lythrypnus dalli (assembly GCA_011763505.2). Lineage (NCBI taxonomy): Eukaryota > Metazoa > Chordata > Actinopteri > Gobiiformes > Gobiidae > Lythrypnus > Lythrypnus dalli. Next base: position 10,308,064 of record JAADKR020000022.1, on the reverse strand, counting down.
CCCCAACAGAAAAAGTACATTAATACTTAGTAGATCCTCCTTTTGCAGAAATAACAGTCTTAATGTTTCCTATAGCTTACAGGGAATGTCTGTATTCTGGTTGAAGGTATTTTGGATCACCCTTCTTTATAAAACATCTCCAGGTCAGTCAGGTTTGATGGTTTCTGAGCATGTACAGCCAGCTTTAAATCACACCACATTTTAGGTTTAAAATGTAGACCTTCATTTTGTAAAAAAAAAAAAAAAACATTTAAAAAGATTGAAATGGTAAAATCAAATTGGGTCTTGATGTATCGTTATATCCTTAATATACATACATCACATACAAAATATTATAGATTTCAATTTTGAAACTGAAACTAGTTTATAGTTGCTTTATTACACTTCCAGTTCCATTTTGCAAATATGCATCTCTAAATAACTATCACAAGTTTACATTAGATTTCATTCAGATTATTGATTTACAGTACTTCAACTGTAATTTAAAACTGTGAAATACTACACTTTGACCACCAGATGTCAGAATCAGTCTAATCGTTTTTGCTTGGTTATGATTGCAGTCTTCAAAACTTGTTTATCTCAGGCTCAGAACTGTGTCTTTGATTGTCTAGAGCAGGGGTGTCACCGACGGCCACATATTGTGGTGTATATGGTTTGCAGGGCCACAGACCGGTGGTCAGTGCAGTGAAAATTGTAACTAGGTGCATGTAGCAGAGGTTTGACTTGTGCCCCACACTTTTATTTAGGCATAGAAGATTAGTTTTAATGTTTTGTTTATTTTTAACAATAAAATGTTGAAGGTATATTTGGGTAGAATTATGAAGCTTGTGGTAAAAAGCACAATCTCTGGTGATGTGTAGCAGTTCAACAAGAAGCCTAAGGGCCACCAAAATTGGTCTGGGGGTTGAATTTGGCCCTCAGGCCACTCTTTGGGCACTCCTGGTCTAGAGTGATAGTGTCGTATGCAGAAAGAATAAATGTCACTCTTTGATTTTGAAGTGAAGGCCCTCATGTTCATTCTCACAGCAATTCACTGTGCCTGTGTCATTTCTTCATGTTTCTTTGCTCTATTAATTCATCATTTTTAAATGCTGGGTTTTGGTTTTATAAAAAGAACTTTTTTGAGAGTAAATTGGGAAAAAAGAGTGAAGTGTAATGATGAAGGGTTTTGGCATTTTTCTGAAAACAGAGTACATGGCTCTTTTGTATATCAAACAAGACTGTATTGCAGGGGGGTGTTGTAGTAGCTGCTGGTGTCTGTAAACTTGTGGGCCTCTTCTCAGTGTTATGTTGTGTCTGTGATCCCAGCACAAGTGGGATGTTTTGGGTTCTCTCAGATGAACAGCACACCTGTGGCTAGTCTGGGCCATGCTTTGGAAGTTCATCTACTGTCACAGCAAATCAATTTCTTTGAATACTCTATTTTCCTTGTTTCTGTCATCTTAATTGAATCTTTTCTTGTTCCTTGTTTCATTTCATCTCATTCCTTCTTTGTTACCTTCCTCCCATTTTCCTTTGCATTTCCTTGCGTCCTTCCTGCTTTATTCCTGCTTATTTTCTGATCTGATGGCTTCCTAAATTAACAATATACTGATATTTGCCGACTCATTCTGAAAGAAACCAGATCTCATCAATTTTCTCAATCTATTCATAATTTCTTACCGCAGCCTCATTGTCTGGGCCTTTTCTCATTTATAACTTGTCAAGACAGACAGGTGAGTCACTTCCTTTTCTGCCTCCGAGATAGGCTTTTTAGGCTTTCAAATTGAGCTAGTGCAGGAAGACCGAGCTTATTCAAAATAATGATGATTGTGTTTTCATTTGAAGAAGGAATGGCACTCTCAGAGACCCATTTAGTTTACAATAGCTTGGTTTCGGCCATGATTGTGGTACAGTTTGAGGGAAGTCGGACCAAAAACCAACTCGAGATGTTTCAGAGATGTCAAATAATGCGACTAACAATAAGCAGTCAATCAGAAGCCCAGACTGAAGAGGAAGATGGGCTTTTTGTGGCATGAGGTCATTACAAGTGCAAGATCTTTGAGATAGAGTCAGATAGCTTAAGTCTGCTGGGGTAAATGTACAGAAAATTAAATCTTTTTTGATTTTTATGAAGATCAGTTGGAATTTGGACTTTCCGTAAAATGGCATTCAGATCTAAATGTGAACAATAAAAATCTGACAAATAGGATAGTTTACTGAAAGAATGAAGGAGTACATTCAATTTGTACAGTTTTGTTTGGAATTGGGATCTTTTTCTCTTTAGTCACATTTTGAATCTTTATAATTTTGCGAAGGAAAACTGGATGTTATTCATTGTTTAGTGATGGGAATTGTATTTGAATTCACCTTTCCCAGATGAATTGTTCCAGAAGGAGACAATAAACTAATCTGAAGTTGTATATTAAGATGAAGTAAAAACACATTATTTTGTTGTATTGTTTTTTTTTTTTTTTTCAGTTCACTTTTCCTGCATTCTTCTCTCTTGCTTTCCTAAATGATTGTGTCTGGTGTATTATAGACAGACAGCATTTTAATGTGAATGTGCCATAGTGAGGATTAGAATGAGGAGGCAGCTTATGAGTTATGCCCTGAACTTATGACTGGCCCTGGATAAAAGGAGAACGCATGAAACCCAATCCCTTCATCAAAGAGGCACAGGCGGCGGAGAAGCAGACTGAAGAACAAGAGAGGGGGGTCTGTATGGACTGAGGTGTCACCAGGTCTAATGCTCTGGCATGCAAGCAGGGACAGCTGGGCAGCCGGCCGCTCTAAATGGTTAATCTTAAACATGGATGGACATGAGTGGTCTGCTGTATGTCTTGAGTGTAGATACTAACCAGGGGCAAGAAAAGAAGACAACAAATCAAGCGATCTCAGCCCTTGGATGTGGATATTGTACAACATGATGTGGAGCTACTCAAAATGACATGGAAACATTGTATTTGTTGGGAAATTGGTCTTTAATTTAAATAGGTGATTAATGAATAATAACATTTTTGTCAATCCCCCTTTCATTGTTGTATTATTGATTGAGAGGGTGATAGAAGACAGAGTGAGTTGCCTGAGTGGTTGGTGTGAGGAGTTTATAGCAGGAGGAGGGAGGGAGTGATGGGTCGAGGGTGGAATGAGTGAGTGGTGGTCCAGAAGGAGGTTAATAGGGTGCTTGACCAAGTGTATGGTCTAGGTCTTGGTCTCACACCGTCTTACATGTACCACTTGAGGTACATGAAAAAATGCAAAATGGTTTAGAACAGCATGGATCCTTTTTGGAGCCGGTTTACTCCTGATTCAATTTTGATCAAGGCCTTGTGTTACTTGAAAGATCATGTATTTTATGAGGTGCACCTAAGGAGCTATTGGAAGGTGCGCACGAAAACAGTGCAAAGCACACATAAACTCAGCGCGTCAAACCATGATCAAGCATATCTGGTATGAAAGCCATATACAGTGCTGTGAAAAGTTTATGATTTTTTTATACTTGTTGTATTATTCACACATGCTTTTGATCATCAAGCCGATCGAGCACAACGACTATCCCAGTAAATGCAAAATGCAGTTTCCAAAACATTATCACATTTATTAACAAAGAAAAATCCAAACATGTCTGGTGATATGTGAAATGTAAATCTTTGAGTGGCAAATAACGGCCCTTGCCAAGCGCCCTGTGTAAAGCAAACCGGGGCGCTATTATGCTATTGCGCTATTTGTCTTTGTAGGTTATAGTTTATCCAATTTAATTATGCATTATTTTATGTTCTGAAAGGCATTATTACGGCTATTGCATTGAGCTTGTAGGGATTGTAGGGTACACTAATGCCCCTTTTAACACTAGAACTAGCACGCCTTTTGGCTCTTCTAAATGCCATGCCCAGAGTGCCGTCTAATGGCGGGGTTTTTAGTAAGAGGTCAACAC